>BMAO01032706.1:0-41946 GCA_019973975.1 Trichonephila clavata
AAATAAGTAAGATTAATTAAGATATGATTAATAAACTTGATATATTTTTTTTTTTTTTTTTTAAATAAATTTATTTGCAAAACTCCTCATGCTCCACATTGCATAACATGAGGCTTACAGACGTAAGTGGTAACAACATTACAAACAATAATAATAACAACAACAACAAAAATATAATTAAGAAGAAAAAACATAATAAAGGGGGGGACACAAAAAGGGGGGGGGACATAAAGAGCCAAAACTAAAATAAAGGAAGGGAGGAAATACACAAATATAAAGAAAGGAAAGTATCTGTAAAATTTTAAAAATCTATACTGTTAACAAATTTTCTCAAGACATTAAGGCTTTCAGAACAATTGACTAACAAAGAAAATGGGTGGCCAGGAAATACCTAAGCATTTTAACTCCTTTTTAAAATTTTCTCTTTTACAACAATATAGATTACAATACAACAAGACATGTTCCGCGGTTTCAGCGTCCAGACCACAAGAACAAATATCATTATCAATTAAGTTAAACCTAAATAAATAGCTCTTAAAATTACCATGTCCTGTTAGAATCTGGGATAACTTAAAATCAGTAACAAATTTCTTACATTTTAGCCGTTGATAAATAGTCGGGAAAAACTTTTTAGTCCATAAAGCTTTAGGTGAGGCCAAGAATTTGGAGTTCCAGTCGGAAACAGTTCTTTCCAAGCTAAATGCTTCCAGTGGGTCAATGGCACAGACATCGAAAGGCTCATATCTTGGCAAGTTGCCTCTTTAGCCAACTGGTCCGCTCTATCATTGCCGAGATTTCCACTATGGCCCCGAACATAAGAAAAGTGGATATCACAGTCTTCAAGGTTGTACAGAATAGATTGAACCTCCACAACAAGTTTTTCTGTAGAATTTATATTGTGCAAAGAATAAAGCGAAGAGAGCGAGTCGGTGCAAATAAGAAATTTGAGAGTATCGCCCTGACGGAGAGAGTCCTGAATCACTTTTACGGCAAGATTAATGCAGAGTAGTTCGGCTTGAAAAACAGAGCATTCATCTCTTATTCGATGCTGGAAAGTAGCTTTTTCAAATCCTTCCTCGTAAATAACGCAGGCAAGACCAACTCTTCCATTCAATTTACTGCCATCCGTGAAACAAATAGTTTTATAATCTTGAAGAACTTCATTTGAATAAGTTACAAGAGTGATAGCCTTTCTACATGAAGGGTGTGGCAATAATGAAATTGGAATCACCCCATCCAGCGTTCCAAGGCTGGTACTCAAAAAGCTTTTGCGAACATCAAGATTGTTCAAAATAGCCAAGTCAATAGGTGGCATTCCAGAAATCGCAAACACTGCTTCATAGCTAAGAGTTTTGTATCCTTTAATGACACGAAGTAAAAACCTCCGTTGCGTTCTCCTAATCAGTCTACTATTAATTTTCTTTCTTAAAGAGTATCCCCAAGCTCTCGATGCATAAGATATAAGAGGTACTATCCCCTGCTTATAAATCAACTGAAGAACATTAGTTTTCACCCCAAAAGTATTGTTTGCAATTCTTAACAGTCCAAGAAGAATTTTTTCACTTTTGCTAGAAATATAAGAGATATGCTCCTTCCACTGCATTTTGTTATCAACAATTATGCCCAAATACTTAATCTTGTGCACTTCTTCAATTGTTACACCTCCAAGTTTTAAGTTGATTTTTTGATCTACTGTCGATTTTTTATAAATTTTCATTACTTTTGATTTAAGTGGATTAAACTCTAACTTATATAGCTCTGACCATTTAAAAATATTATCAAGAATGTTTTGTGACAAAGTGCAGGCATCCTGAAAGTCTTTACACTGGACAATAAGAAGTACATCATCTGCAAAAGCTATTTTATGACAATTCGGGAACTTTGAGATATTGCAAAGAAGATCGTTCATAATTAAATTCCACAGAAAAGGTCCCATAACTGACCCTTGAGGGCAGCCTTTTTCTAAAGCAATATTCGTTGTGACATTACCCAATGTAAGATCAGCTGAACGATATTGTAAGAAGCTTCTAATAAGGCAAAAGATGTTTTTAGGAACTTTGAAACTTTTGAGCAGGTGCAAGATGCCAGGCCACCAGGCATTATCGAAAGCTCCTTTAATGTCCAAGGAAATTAGAAAAGTCACGTTTTTTCGCTTGCCCTCCTTGACTAAATCACAAAGGCGTACCAAGGCATCCTCTGCTGACCTTTGAGGAGTAAAACCGTACTGGTCGTCACTTAAAAGACTAGACTTTCTTAAATAGTGGTTAAGTCTAGTAATGCAGAGTTTTTCCAAGCACTTTCCCAAACAAGGGAGTAAGCTTATGCAACGAATATTGTCTATGTGCGTCCTTGACAATTCAGTACTTTTAGGAAGAAGTACAATTTTTGCTCTTTTCCAAATCTTTGGGAAAACACCCAATTTCAAGCATTTGTTAAAGAGAGGCAAAAGGACAGAAGGAGAACAATTGTGAAACTTCTTAATCAGTTCATTATTAATTCTGTCGGAACCAGGAGATTTATTTAAACTTAAATTACCTATAACACTGTCAATTTCTGTTCTTGAAAAAGGTATATCATCATCACTTTCATAAACCAAATCAGCTTCTGAACGCAAAACCCTATGTTGAGAATTATCTTGACTATTTGGATCACGAGGAAAAGATTTCCTCAAGATGGCATCTATAGTATCTTCAAAAGAAGAAGTAAAATGTCCAGAGGAGACTTCGATTCCTGAGATTTCAAGTCTTTTAGTAAAATTGTTTTTCACTCCATGAGTATAAATTTTCTTCCAAACATTCAGTACAGTAATATCAGCGAGAAAAGATTTCCAAGAGTTCGCCTTGCTTTCATCAAGTTTGAATTTATATTTTACCCTAATTTGAATGTAATTTTCTCTATAAACTTCCCTCAGAACGGAATTCTTTGTTCTTTGATATCGTCTTCTTGCTGCATTCAATTGTTTACGCATGCAAAATAATTCAACGGACCACCAGGGTACTTTATGACATCCTCTCTTTTTCAAAGGGATAGATTTTTCTGCAGCCGATATAATTATATCTTGCACATCTTGAACACATAATTCGAGACTATCAGGTAGTATACAGTTATTCAAAAAATCTAATACGGCATTCTCGGCTTTAGAACAGTGAGAATAAAACATGTTCCAATTTGCTCTTTTAGTATTGAAAAGATTTGTTTCTGCAGAACAGTCACAAGCCCTAGCTGAACTGGGAATTTTCAGCTCAAAAGAAATCATTCTATGATCAGAGAGGGAATCATAGTCTGGTATATACCACCTATCAAGTAATCTAAGCACATCAGTTCCAACAGCTGTAATATCAATATAGCTAGTACCCTGACCAGAACTAAACGTAGGCCCATAATCCTCATTTACCGTAATCAATTGCCATGTACTGAAGAATTCACATAACTTAATGCCTCTAGAGTCAGTCACAGGACTAAACCAAACTTCAGACTTACTATTTGCATCCATGCACCAAATAAGTCTTTTTAACACTCTATTTGAAAACATATGCTCAATTTTTCTTAGATCCAAATCAATATTAACTGAAGGTTCAAAATAATATGAAAATACAGTAAAATCGTATCCTCTAAAAGAGATGTCAATCATTGCAGAATTATAATCAAGATTCCTAGGATCGGAAAAAACTGTAATCGCCGTGTTTCTAACAATAATAGCCGCCTTTATAACCTCTGATTTTGTATCATAAAAAATTTTGTAAGTGTTCAGAAATCCAGGAAGTTTTCCTTTCAAACAGTGCGGCTCTTGAATAAGAGCAACATCAACATCATCATTTTCAAGATTTAAAATAAGGTGCTGTGTAGCCTTTTTTGACTTATGTAAGTTAATTTGAACAAAATTAAGATGATCTTTAATGAGTCTAGTCATAGTCAGTTCGAGCAGCAACTTGATTTCTCATGTAGTTATGACAAGAGCAGCTATGCGAAAAAGGCTTATGCTTGACATCCACTTTTTTGGCTTCGCTTTTTAACTTTTTGTTATATCTAATACAATTAACACATACCTGATTTTCTCGGTTTGGGCAGTTATCACTCTTATGTTCTCCGGCGCAAAAATAACAAGATAACATATTTGTGCACTCATTTGCTCTATGATTATAACCGAGACACGAGAAACACCTGTTTATCACTAAGAAGTCTTCAGCATGGCACATGTTCCACATTATTTTTAATGACCCCACCGCAGTAACACTTTTCCGAATCTTGGGATGAAATTCAATCACCACAGTTCTCACATGTTGAAATTTCTTCAAAACAAAACGAACTCTTGACTCCTTCCAACACTCATTTGAAACAAGGATTTCTGGATTCTGTTCCTGAATAACGTCCAGTAATTCCGAATCGGCAACGTCATTTGGCACATTTCTAATCATCATCGTAGGGTTTTTGCGTTTAGGTACAGTTGGCTTCAGGAACTTAGGATTAGCTTCAATCGTAGTCATCAGTTTTTCTCTATCTTCTTCAGAAGCACAATTAACTAAAATTCTATTATCACTGATTTCTTTTAAGTGTCGAATTCCGATCTTCTCCTTCCTAGGATTAACCTGAGCTTTGAACAGTTTTCTGACGTCGCCAGAATTACAGTTCTCGGCCGCTATTAAAACGGAGCAACACGATGCCTTCCGTGGCGGTTCATTAAGTTTTTCGCCAAGAGATGGCGCCACGACACTGCTATACGTTTTCTTTGGCAAATCCAACATGGCGTCTTTCAAGCTTTCCTTGCAAGCTTCCACAAATTTTTCACTCTTAATCATTACAAAATTCCGATAAACTGAAGATTTTAACTCAACTAGCGCCTGCCTGGCTTCTTCTCTAACCTGTTGGTTCATGTTACACTTCGATTGGAGAGCTGATTCAATGATTTTACACTGATTTTCGAGAGCAGCAAAAAACACGTCATCGTCGCTTTCCGCCATTGTTGTCCTCCCCAACTTGATATATTAGGATTAATATTGAGAACAAGTTTATTGAAAAGAAACGTACCAAAACTTCAAGTATTTAAGTCGTCATATACACCAATGCCCTTTTGATGAGATTCGTTCATGCCGATTCAAACTAATTTGCATCAAATATTCTAATAACACCGATTACAATCTGTCTATTTCGTTGAAACTAACTCACAATTGAAAAGGTATTTTCATGGAAACAATTACGCAGCTTTCCCACTGCCTTTTACTGAACAAGATCATATCTCGAATCTTTCTACATCAAACAACTTCTACATACAGAGAGAGAGAGAGTGAATCATTTCTTCTCCCACTATAGCGTTGACACTCGATTCAAAGATAGCGCTTACAGAATGGCAACAATATTAGCGTGGAGGCAGTGTCGCAGATGGTTATTACCCCTTAATTACGGTTACGGATCTACCTCAAGGTTCGTGATCATTCTTGTGTCAACAAAATCCCCGACAGTAGCGCACTGTTACGGAAGACAGCGCAGGAATCTTTCCTGTGAACCCTTTCTCCGCCCTCTCTTGAGACGTCAAAAATCGCTTGTGTGGAAATGAGAGGTTGTCCAGGAGGGAATTAGCTCACAGTTCAATCCTCTCGCTTGTAGCCGAATATCTGAGGATAAACATCCGGAGAACTTGGGAAGAGAAGGGTTCAGTTAGAGCACTGGTTTATGCGCTGAGTTGACCAGTAGGTATTAATTGAAAAGGAGATAAGATAGTGTGCATTGAAATGATTTAGTTGCTCTAACTGAGAAATAATTTTTGTTCAACTAAATTTAAAGAAAAATATATTTAAAAAATAATTTTTGTGTTCTCGTTGTTTATATACAAGAAGCTATTCACATGTGCTTGTAGTTTTGAGAATTTAATATATTTTTAAGTTGGAATTAAGAGGAATTATTTTTATTTTTTTATTTTCGATTCGAAAAAAAAAAAAACTTAAACCTTTTCCGTAAATAAATCCCAAATTTTAAAAACAGTTAATTAAAATATCTCCAAGATAGAAAAAAATGTAACGTTAAGTAAATTTGTGTATTCATTTTGTGGTTGTAGTCGTGGCAATTGAAAGTTCACAATATTATGTATCGAATAATCATTTATTTAGAAAATTTTAAGACATCGAAAGTGAGAGAGAAAATTGTGCGTCTTCTATATCTAGGCAAACAAAAGCGAGAAGTATTCCTTTTCTAGCCTTTAAATTGGGGGAAATATAATGGAGAAAACCTTAATTACAAGTTCAAATGAAAGGAAATATAAGAAATTACATCTGTGTGTTTTAGGGAAAAGGTTCAACCACTCAGGGAATTAATTACTAGGAATCGTCAAGAAATTTATCAAACATTAAAGGTTTAATACTTTTTACAATGGACCACAAATAAATCTGCTAAAATATGGTTTTAATCCAGGGTGTTCTCGAATTGAAATACAGGAACAATATTAGTAGATTAGAATTTTCAATACATATTAAGTTATCACATACACACACATTGCGGGATACAAACATATTATATTGGTTATAAACCTTCAAACATGGATTATATCGTCAACCTAATACTCATTTCACATGAGCGGCCTTGGTAGCCGAGTGGTCTAGGCATCGGGTCATGGCTGGCGTGTCATGAGTTCGATCCTAGTACCACTAAAGATCCGCCGTGTAGGGGAGCGATGCACGTTAAATCTGTCGAGAGCTCAAACGTCCTCCCGTTGGTGTGGTGTGGTAGTTAGGAGAGGGGGTGCCAGCTCAGGTGTCGTCCGCGTCACTTGACCATAGTTCAAAATTACGCTGACCGTCGCCAAAAAGCCCTCGTGTTGCTAATCAGTGCGACGTTAATATTCTCTCACTCATTTCACATGATATTTAACAACCAAAAAGCAGTTCGTATTAAAAAAAAACACAAGTACAATTTATTCCAAAATTATAATAGCGCTATTATGTATTAGAAAAGGTAAATCTAACTTACAAATGAATATTACATCAAAACAGAATATTTGCAGTAAATGTAGTAAACGAAGTTTTTTCAGTTCTAATTATTTTAAAGTTCTTATTTTAAACGTATTAAAATATACAGAGATATTTAATGAAATTATCAATAATTGCGTCATTAAAAACAAGAAGTATTCTTCCTCTGACGAAGTATACTAAATGTCAAATTGTTTATTATTTTCGTTTGCTTAAGCTCTTAAATTTTTCTGATTTTTATGTAGAAATGTATTAATAATGCTGCCAATGACATTTAAGGTTGTTACAAATTTATTAATCCATTATCCTTCCAAAGGTAAAAAATTATTCGATATAAATTTGATACATATCTGATGAAATAATTCTAAAAAAAACTTCGAAATTATTTCAAATATTAATAAATAAAAGTACTAGGCTATATGACAAAACTTTTTTTTTGTAAAGAAAAGGAAACATTTTTATCGAAGTAATGCTTTAAAAATAAAACTAAGTCTCTGTGAACTGTCAAATTACCTCTCAGTCTACTCAAGAACTCCATTTCAGTTCCTTCTATTTATATAACAGCTGTCATTCAAAGTTTTTTCTTTATGAGAAGTTTTTTTCCCCCTTGAGCTCACCGAAAGTTCTACTTGAAATAAGAATTGTTTTTCGATCGTTCGCGATTGATCAATGCAAGACGATTTTTCTGTCAATGTATCTGTGGCAGTGTTAAATGCTGCACTTTTATTCAGAAGTTTTCGTAAGAAAAATTAAACCTTACACACACACATTTCTAATGGGTGTGGGCACTTTTAAAACTGAAAGACTGTTTCGGAATTTTCGCAATTATGTGTGTTGATACTAATATCCTCAATTTATCAATAAGAACAAAATTTTAAGAAACCTTCTTTCGGGCATAATTAACAGTTATTTCTACAAAATTCATTCTGGGTATTTACTCTTTGATAATATTTTAATTTGACATTATTTTTGTTTATACTTTTTCTTGAACTCCAGAAAAGGTTTTAGCGATTGATTTCGTTACGACTTTAATTCGTGTGACGTCATAGTCACATGATTACTGAAATCACGTGTTAACTGCAATCCAGCCAATCAGTTTATAAATTTATGTGACGTTAGAATCACTTGGTAAATTCAACTTTGTGTTGCCAGTCGATGAGTTCGTGCACTCAAGTGTTGACAACGTTTGTTTTTTGCATACATATTTGTGTCAACGTTAAAACACATAGATAAACAAAATACACTTGTTTAAAAAAACACGCATAGTCTAAGAATTTTTATTTCAATTTTGAGAAACCTTTTAGAGAGAATCTTAAAAGTGGAGCATGTTTACCAAAACATCAAAGCTGAGAGTTCATCTAAATTTTACTATGGAACAAGTACGTCTAATATAAGTTTGGAATTCATAGGAGAGCACGGGGTTTCATTTATCATGCAATTGTCCCAATTTAGACCACAATCGGCGTGATGAAGAAAATTCCTAAACCAAACTTTAATATTCTAGCTTTCCTATAAGAACGTGAGAATTTTGAAGCCCAATTTGAATAAAATTGTATAAGATTCGATTATTTTTTTTGCGAAAGTTTCATAAACCTCAGAGATTGAATCCACAAATGACATTATGAATTGCGTGATAGCAAACATAGGATTATTGTTGCTATTCTTTAGATTTAATGGACTTTAAATGATGAGAAAGTACCATTCGAGCACGTTAATAAAGACCAATGGTCTTCAAAATGTGTTCCATGAGTCATACCTAGGGGTCCAACAAGTCACACAAAAAAGAAGAAAAAAAATTCGAAAAGAAAATTATAAATGTGTATGAAAAATGGATTCATTTTTTTTATGAAGTTCTTATAACCACAAGTATCTTAAGCCCATTCCAATAATAAAAATAATAAAAATAAATAAATAAATAAACGGAAAAATTTATTTATACATAATAACTTTATATTTAGAAATTCTTTTTAATTTTTTATTACAATATAATAAAGGATATTAAAACTTTTTTTCTTTATATGTACTGCGTACTGGATTGAATATTTAATTGCTTACTATCCCGAATTCCACGAAATAATTTAATACTTGTTAGTACAATGATTTTCAAACTAAATATTTTTCTAATGGAAAATGCACCTTTTTTCATTAGTGGCAAAAAAAAAAAAAATACTAATAATGAAGAAGAGAGAACAATTTATCGGCATATTGACAGATTCGGCGTTAAAATCTAAATTTAGGCAAAAACAATTCCTAAATTTTAGATAGCAAATTCATGCAATAAACATAGGATTTCTCACACGGTTATAAACTTTTTAATGTCGGTCAGATCAATGTATTTAAGTAAAAAAATATTTCTCTCAATGCGAATGGCTATACCTATAAAATATAAAAACAAATTAAATTCAGAATATGAAATGCTACTGGGGATAATTTCAAAAGACCCATACTTCAATAGTTTGTGTAACAAATGGAAAGCACATATTTCAATTACTAAATATAATGCATGAGTAGGTGACACTTGGATCACAGATTTATTTCATAAATAGGTAAATTGAATTAAAATTACATTTTAAATTTCTGTATTAAAATTAAGTGTATTATATATATTACTTACATTATCTATATATAACCTGTGATCTACTTTAAATACTATTTTAAAATATATTCTTCAAAGAGTGAGTGGGGATATTCGTATGGAATGGGGTTCCCCGAAAACACTTAACATTTCTAATGGGTTCCACTAGTCGAAAAAGTTTGAAGACCACTGATATTGACTGTATAAGTCAATGACTATTGAAACTTTTCTAAAAGTTTACATGATAATAACTTTTTCTTGATGAAATATTAGATCATAATTAAAAATCCCTTATTACATTCGTCCCCTTAAGTATGCAAAATGCTTCTATTTAGGCATATTTTGAAAAAAAGGGGGTATTATCTATCTTTTCATCTCTATATCTTATTTATATTTCATATTAAATAATATCAAATCTGTATAAGACTTCGAAAGTATGTAGAATAGCCATTGATTGAAATGTCTTTTATACTCTCTTTAAATTCTTATTCTCAAAAATTCGACAATTTTAACTTAGATTTTTCTGATGTACAGATTGTTTTAAAAAATCGCTGTAAAAGGATTTTAAAAAAAACAACTAAAGAGGTCAGAAAAGTATGCAGTTTTCAGATTTATTCACTGTAGAATATGATTTGTATTGCATAAGAGGAAGTGAAAAGTCATGCCAATAGAAGGTGCTAGCGCAAATAATTCTTTAGAAATGATGTTTTCATATTTCTAACATAACTCAAAATCAGGAAACAAAAACGTTGTTGAAAAATAATAGTGGTGCGTGATGTTATTGTGTTTGCAAAATACACATCAAAGCTATTTCTGTGATATGTAAATTCATCACTTGAAAGCATATGACATGAATTAGCATGCATTGTTAAAAGTAGAGTCACGCATGGGCAACTTGTACTTGCTTGTCACCATCGTCACATGTTTCAAGATAAAGCGTTACTGGTTTCTGTATTATGCGACTGCGGGGATTACAGCAACAACTTTACGGAGTATATTGAGCATTTGTAGCTGTAATTCATGTTAAATAGTATACCTCATTTCTCAATTGTTGACACTTCTTTGTTTTTCTTTTATTCTCGTTCCCACAGAATTAGTGGCACTGTTCTGCAATGTCCAGATATTTTGAGTTATCATGTCATACAGAACATCGTATCACGATGAAAATAAAAATGCTAACTTTTCTGTTGTGCTTTATTTTAGCTACGGGCCTTTGAAACGCATGGTATTTGAATTTTACAGCTGTATTCACCGTTCAGTGAGCCGGTCGAAACTTGGGAGTTAAATAACCTAGGTTAAGAGTAAAATCAATTCGCTGGTTTTCATTTCCACTCAATGTTTTTTTAATTTTCAGATACTCAACTATGATACTGCAATCTCATTGAGTAGAATAGATCCCATCACCCCGACTGGTTTGTTTACTTTTTGAGCTGGGTATTGCTACAGATACAGTGGTGGCAAAAAGTCTTGAACACACTCATTTTTTAGCGTAATTTTTGTGTTTGACTTCATTTTTCGTTGTGAAATAATCGCACTATCTTAAATATTGTTATTGATTTTAATGTATTTTTTTATGTTGATTTCAAATCTACTACTAGTTTCTTAATGACTAAAATACTTTTTGTATTAATGCTGCCTGAACACAATAAAGTGAAATATGTGCAGAATAAAACAATATAGCATAACATAATATGCAACGAAAAATAACACGAAAATTGACAAATACGGTATATTTAATAAGCATTTTGAAAATTACATTGATCTCACATGTTAGAAAATCAATATTTTATGGGCCAGCCGTTTGCTTTAATTATGGCTCTACATCTTTTTGGCATGGAATGCACCAATTTCAAAAGAAGATCTTTCGTGACAATATGGTTGAAGGAAAATATTAAGGTTTCAATTAATTCACGTTTGTTTGAAGGTTTTTTCTTTGAAATTTCATAACCAATTTTAAACCATAAGTTCTCTATCGGATTAAGGTCGGGAAACTGCCCTGGCCAGTTCATTCTATTCACAGTATGGTCTTTCAACCATTTCTGAACTACTTTTGCACGAGGACAAGGGGCGTTATCGTCCTGAAAAATCCATGACTGATTCCCAAAAAGATCTCTCGCAGTTGGTAGCAATTTATTTTGTAGTATTTCAATGTAATCCATGGCTTTCACTGTTCCGCTAACGATTTGAAGTCTTCCAACACCATGAGAAGACATGCAACCCTATACCATCACTTTTGTCGAGTACTTTACTGTGGCTTCAGACACTGAGGGCTGAATTCCTCATGAGTGCGTCGTCTTACATAGGCACTACTTTGGTTGCCATAAATACAAAACTGACTCCTCGTCACTAAATATTACCTTTTCCCAGTCTTTAATAGTCCATAATGAATGTTCCCTTGCCCACGTCAATCGCCTCTTGCGTTGAAATTCAGTCAGTAATGGTTTTGGCGCGCTTTACAGCCTCGTAACCCAATTTCCAGCAGTCTTCCTCTAACAGTTCTTGGGCACACACTCACATTTGATGTCAAAGTCCATTGTTTCAAAATTTGCGAGGAATTAAGCTTTCTGTTTGAAAGTGAAATTCTGTGCAATAACCTGTCTTCACGTAAAGATGTTTTCTTGGTCGTCCTGATCGCCCCCTGTCCGCAATAAAATTTGTTTCAGAAAATCTTTTCAAAGTTCTCAGAACAGTAGAAAGGCCACATGGTACTTTAGCAGCAATTTGGCGCATAGAATAACCTTCTTCCTTCAAATGTATTATTTTGTACCTTTTATTCTCAGGCAGATATGAAAATTTAGCCATAATTCCAATATTTTCCACAAACGCACTTCAAATTGCTTTCAATACACTATTTTCCACAAGCACACAACTGTATTCAATACAATAAACCACGTTTCACCTTTTTCTTTCAACCCTTTATCGCTACTGCTCTCTGATTGGTTGAAATAACGGAGCATTTCATTGGTGGAAAACACGCTCACTCATTCTTACAGTGACCTTGTGCTTTCTTGTCAAGGTTTTTTCAACATATCAATGAAACTATTTACTTTAGATGAAATCTACAAACAGATTTGAAATCAGCATGAAAAAATACATTAAAATCAATAACAATATTAAAGATAGTGCGATAATTTCACAACGAAAAATTAAGTCAAACACAAAAATTACGCTAAAAAATGAGTGTGTTCAGGACTTTTTGCCACCACTGTATATATTGAAATTACTCCAATTTTATCCATCGTTCCAGCTGAAACATATCCAAACATATAACAGTTTGTAAGCATATGAAAAAATGCTTATAAGCTTGGTTAAATCTAACCCCATTGTGTGCCCGGTCAAAATTTCCAAACCTGAACCCGGATTAAGGAATGAACTTGCGACGGTGAACATGATTGAAAATACACGAATTTATATGCTTTGGCAGAGATATTGTTTCTATTTTCTTAATTCAATGAACATCAAATATCTAATGCTATAAGCTGAATTATCGTATTATTGCCCTTTTATTTACATTGAATTTCATTTAGTACAAAAAAAAATTGCTAAAAAGACGGTAGACTAAAAATTGTAGACGGCATAGTGGTAGTAAATCTCATAACACACATTTTCCAGCGTATTAATTACCTCGGAACATATAGCATGCCAGTGCAAGAGTATTTCTGACAGTATAAAATCCATATAATTATTCGCTCAAACATTTCCGATTTCCTTATCGTAATTGATAGGAGTACTTATACGCATATTTTTGTGTTTGATGAACATCTACATTCACATTCTATTTTATCACAATTCTTGTGAATAACTTTTAGGGTAAGCTTATTACAATGGGAAAACTATTGTCTTTTTTAAATAGGAACATACTACATGACTGTAGAAATATTAAAAGAATCATTTTAAATTGATAACATATGAAATAAATATTTATAAATTAAAAGTGTTTCTTTAACATAAATGCGATCAGTGGATATTATTTGCTGGATAAATATATTGATTATAAAATGTTAATTTAAATCAATGTATTTAGGTAGTTCTTATAAAAGTCTTTTAAATTTAATGCACAAACTGTATTTTTTTTTAGTCATTCTGTTAACGATATTTTATGATTCCAAAAATGTCTGCTACTTGTTTACTCGTAATTCTTTAACTTTTGGCTTCTGTTTTAATATCAATATTTTAATATTGCTTTAAATTTAAGACACTTTTTTTTGTTTTTACTTCCTTTTCTTGATAAATACTCCGTCGAAAAAGTTTGCAAACTGTTGGTGAATATCAGAAAAAATTACAATTTTAACTATAAGTTACAATTTTAGTACCAGATAAACTGCTATACTCAAATCAATGTATATGTATATATGATTTTCTTCGAATACTTTTTAGATTTGGAAAAAAGCGCATTAATTTTGGATAACACTACTTTTATGGACAATAACAAACCAAGTAAATATTGTCAATTTCATTAAAGTTAAAAAAAATTCATATTGAATAATATAATTTGCATCAAAGACTTCCTACAATGGAAATGAATTTCGCTGAATCTGTCTCTTAGTTTACAAAAATTAAGTTATCAGTATATTATACCTTATGTAATATTTGTATTCATTACACTATATTCGTAAAACTTAAAAAAATCCAAAAATTGTATAAAATTTTAACTTTAAGCAAAAAATTAAAAACTCTTTTGAAATCCACATATACTGTCAAAATGTAGAACACATTATATACAAGAGGATATTAATTTATGTAAATATATAAAAAAATAAGAATTTAAAAATATATATCACTTTCTGTATACTGATGAAGAAAATAATATGGTATTTTATTATAATAAATTGTTTTCATTCCTTAAATCCTTAATAATTAATATTATCTAAAAGCATGTTTGGGTTTATATTACATTCAAGTTTAATCTTTTTTTATATCCTCTTTTGTTTGATCTTTGAGCAGTTCATGTGATGTAACAGGTGTTCTCAAGTACCTTACCTATGTATACCTAACGTAAATTCAGATATCTCCATATCGAATACTTTTTAGATCTTTATTCTCATACATTATCAATTATGGCTGAGTTATCATTATTATATTTGAAGATCAAACTGATTTAGTCGTTTGAAATGACTTTTAATCTGCGGATTCTATAAATAAAAACTGAACAGCTGCAAAGATTTAAAAAAATCAAAAAATGAATGAAGATTAAGAAAAATTGAATGTATACATAAGGAGAGTTTTAAGTAAACTAGTTTTTGCAAAAGTATAGGACACAGAAAATTAAGAAAAATGTATTATTTTCTGTTAGTTTAAGGTACATAATTCTGCAAATATTGTTCTGTTTTGTTTCCAATATTTGGAACATTAGCCCTTTTTAAAAAGTCTGGATTAATATAAAGATATTTAAATGAATCCAATGAATCTCTGTATATATAAACAGCCGATCTCTTTATTTTCTGATTCTTAAAATGAATTTTGAAGAATCCAGTTTTTATTTTCTTGAATAGTACTTCCTTCACAGAATATTATCAGTTATTGCATGTTGTCTAAATGGCATAAATGCCTTAATAAAGCAACCCTTCTGTTATTGGCGACAGGCCTCGGGTTTTTTGAAGGATGGTCAAATGACGAGGACGACTCCCGAATTGGAACCCTAGCTTCCAATTTTTTTAATTACATCAAATTGAAGACTTTTCGTTGTTGCAGTTTTAAAGAAAATTAACAACGTAACACTGTAGGTCTTGAGAGGAATCAGGAATTAACTGAAACGACATTACCCTGAAACACTCGACCATGACCATTCCGTTACTTTGGCCTATGGAGTTGGGGCCACGGTGGCCTAGTGTCCGATCGTGGCTGGCATGTGATGAACTTCCCACCGTGTAGGGAAGCGATGCGCGTTAAATATGTCGAGATCACGAATGCCCTACCGTTGATGTGGTGTGGTAGTTAGGAGAAGAGGTGCCAGCTCAGGTGTCGTCCTCGTCACTTGACCATGAATCAAAATTACGAGGTCCGTCACCTAAGCCAATCGTGTATCTGAACAGTGCGACCTTAATATTCCCTCACTCACTGGCCCATAAAGTAGTGTGGAAATCAGAAATAAAAAATACAGTTCAAATATATCTTTCTCTTTTACTAATGCGAGTTAATATTACAGGTTTGTTGCAAATTTTTCATTCATGTTGCTTTAGAATATCAAATGCTAACGATCAGATATTAATAAAATGCTTGTGTATGTGCATAGCTTTTAATTCTGTCTTATATTTACAGATTTTAATTCCAGCCATATATTTTAATTTATTAACTGATGAAGAATATAATGTTAATAAATGAAATATAAATGGATTTTATTGTTAAAAATGTATGCATATTTACATCAAAAGATAATAAAATCCCTCAATAAAAAATTTGAATTGAAGATTTGAAAAAGATGTAAAAGCTTAAATACTTTTAATATATTTATTATCAATTTTTTCTTGTTAATACATTGATTTTTAAAAATTTTTTAAAGTAATTATTGATATTATATGATCCGCTTATTAATATCATTTTTGCTTTATTTTTTAAATCAAACATTTGTTTACATATATATGCTTATAAATATGCATTTGAACATTTGTAACAGTGTATGTTACATGGGGATATTATACACATGTATACATTGAAGCTCATATATTTGATAAAATACAAAAAATTTTGTAAACATTAGTTCAATCAAACAAATTTCATGTTACAGTGCATGTATGAATTATACAGGATAATTGGATTTTTTATTTTATTTTAGCTGATCTTTTCATTTACTTGAAATTACATTTGCTTTTAATAAAATGCATTCCTACATTTCTAAAAATTATTTGCTCTTGGAAAATAATTATAGTTATATTTCTAATAAAAAACGTAGAAACTTAAAATACTTAAAAATTTTTTTTATAAGACTTTCATGAATTTTAGAAAAGAATGACCATTTAAAAAAATATATTCTCCCGGCTTTGGAATTTAAAGCAGAATACTTATTATTGTTTGAAAAATTTATGTGCCTATATATAATTTATGACATACGAATTCAACTGTTAATGTTGAAGAAATGTAGTGAAGCTCAAAGACACTATTGATGAATAATTTAAGCAAACACAGAGATAGTACAAATTGAAATTTATATTGATATTTCATTCAGTAATGTTTGCACAAGCGAAAAGACAAATGTTTATTAGGAAATGAATATTTAATTTATATATTTAATTCAATAGAAATCCGATTCATGTAATTTCGAATCATATATATGAAAGGCGTGAAATATTTATTTATAATATATAAAGATACTTTCAATGAAGAAAATCTAAAATAATTAATACCAAGGTATAGCAGCACGGGATTAGTTAATTCATTTACGTTAAATTCAAACGTAATTTCATTGAAAACTTTTCAGTTATTGTAATGAAATTAATTTGTTGTTTTAGTAGAGCTCATATTCTATTAAAAATAAGAATTTTAAAAGGAATATATACTAATTTAGTTCGGTAAATGAGTACCATATCAATTAAAAATAACTATATCTATTAATTATTTGAATCTTTAAATTACCAGAATCAGGAAAAGTTAAAAATTTGCACCTAAGACTGACTGTAGTGTCTATTTTATAGTATTGTTTCATCAGTTATTCTTATTGTATGAAGTATTAACAACCGAAAATATAGAAAATCTGTAATCGAAAATATAGAATGTCCTGTACTCACCCATCCGTAAATCAATTAGCGAATGGTAACAGCATAAATAATAGTAATCAAGTAACTGTGCATACTTTTTGCCGTAGATCGGTCGTTATGTCTGAACCGCCAGTTAGAAATTTTCGTATTATTTCACATTAGATACGGGCAAAACCTGTGCTAGGAAACCTATAATAATGATCGTTCCGGTCAATGACTTTGACCCTATCATGATACTCTATGATGAATCTTTTATACGTGCTTCCTGCGTTGTATATAGAAAAAGTGAATACACATTTCTTGTACAGGAAACAAAAACAGAGTTCATTGTTTTCTTGAGTAATTTTTGATTCATATTTCCATAAAAATGCTTAAAATGCCGAAAATTAATGTAAAATATTATTGCAAATAAATAGGATAAATCACATTTTTGTTGAGCCTAATTCGATTGATCAAATTGCAATGGGCAATCTTTTTGTATTTAGTTTCTCTTTTAAAAATAACGCGAATACCTCCACATAATTCTTTCAGACTAATATTTATAAAAAATATTTTTTTACTGCAAATAGCTTAAAGAAAAATAGCTATCCAGACATATGAAGAGAAATATGACAGACATAAGGCAAATAGGCGAAGTAAATTGCGTACCTAACACTATATTAAAGTTATTTATTTTTATTCATTGCTCTAACCGGATCCCAAACCACTCAATCATTCAGCTGTTTTGTTTTTTGCTTACAGGCTATATTAATTGGTTAAGTTAATATTTATTTTAGTTTTCTGGTTCAAATTTTCTGGTGATTGACAGTAAAAATGTCAAATTCAGCAAAAAAAAAAAGTTCTAAACTTTATTTTACGGTAATGTTGCAAAATCACTACTTGAACCATACACCAAACTCCCTATATCCTTACGTTGCCAGCACGGAAACTTTTAGCACATTAAATGCTTAAAATAAAATTATAGCAGTTGCATGGTCATTGCATGGAATAAATTTTCCACGACTTTGATAAATATTTTTCCTCATTTTAAAATTGGTGGTTGTCGTATTTAATTATATCCTTATCTACATTTTTTTTTATTCAGAATGTCAAAACAAAATAAAAGTAAAACGCAATTACGTAAAAGGGAAGGCTTAGGGGGGGATATACGAGGGGTGATTGATAAGTAAAATCTCCAATAGTATAAAATAAGTTTCCAACAAGGTAAAATAATAAAAAAAGCATCAGAATGAAATAAATTGAGCAAAATTCAAGTCTATTTAAAAAAAATGTAAATGAATGTTTAATTTTTTAAAAAAATTTTCTAATAAAATGTTCTTTTTTTGAAATAAAATTAAAATACATACACCTATTAAACTGGAATAAGAGTCATATTTTTATCTGAAAGTAGTTCACCAACTTCATGCAAATTTTATGCATTGAAAGGCATAAAAATTTTATCCTCTACTACGAGTTTTCCACATTATAATATATTGCAGTTGAATAATAAATCAAGTTATCTAAAATTCGTATGTCGTTAAAATATCGTATTAGAAAATTCTCATTACACAGGCGAAGCTATTTATTAGAGATTATGAATAAAAAGCTTTATAACATCATGTACCAAACGATTTTTCAGCCTCACTGGAAACTTTCCAACTATTAAATATTCTTTTATTTAAACAACAAACGACATTTTTTTTGAATTTTTACTAAAATTCTTATTATATTTCATCCAATAATGGTTAGAAAACACGACATGATGGCTCATTTTATAGACAAATCAATGAATGACTTAATTTGTTTTTTTCCCATGGATAGATTGCTTTATTTTAAGATTATTCATCGTAAATCTGATAAATATCCTGTTGTTTATCCAGGTTACTATAGGCAACCATCTTTGTTTTCTTTTATCGATAAAATTCGATGTATCGATATTCGAGTAATTCAAAAAAGAAAGTTGAGGATTCTGTTACTTTATTTCTACAGAATTAAAAGTTTTTGTCCTATCATAGCATAATGAGTATGAAACTCTTCTAGTTTTAAATGATGATGTTCTAATAAAATAAACTAAAAATATATTTCTTTAATTGTTTAAGCACACATCAACAAAACAATAATACTTATCCGAAATGTACAACTTCCATTTTATTCTCTCTATCTGGAATTTAGTACTGTCTCCAATTCAACACGAAAATATTTAAGTTTTACTTTTCATTTTTTGATGTGAATGCATAATAAACATCTACCTTGAACTTTTATCCTTAATCCTGTTTTAGTACTTGGCGATCTTAAGCCTTAAAATCAATAGAAAGTGAGACAGATAACTTTTACAGTATTCTGTCCAGAAATTTCAGAGACACTACGTAAAAGGCTGCTAACATTTACAGGACAATAAGGTTGCTAAGAGTAAATATTAACTGGGTTTATTTTTTTTTTTAGTTAGACGTAAAATAAATAAAAATACTAAAAATATGTTAAAATGTTAAATGTTTTTGTATCGCTGTGTCAATTCAATTTGGAAAAATGCGAAATTTTATCAAAAATTTATTTCCTTTTGTTCTTATATGCTTTATTATTGCACAAAATTATACTTACCGAATAGCATAAAACGTCTGAGAAAATACTTTAGTATATATCACACGGTACACAATAAACTGAAAAAAATTATGAGCTTAAGAATACAGCTAGTGAATGTTTTATCATTGATACCATTTGATTCGAAAGTTACTAAGAAGAAAGATAGATAAGTAAGGTCTCCAATGGTATAAAATAAGTTTCCAAAAAGGTAAAAAAAAACAGAGGTACCAAAATAAATACATATTATATTACAATATTCCTCTTACCATATTGTAAACTCATTTCTCAACCTAGTCACCATTAACACACAGCTACATATTTCTTCAATCCTTCTATCCACTTCATTCAATCTATGAAGAAAGATTCTGGTTGGCTACGTAGCCATTTGCGCACGGCAGCATGAACTTTGGTATCCTGAATTTATTATTATGTCCCAGAAAACAAGAGGCAATCCATGTAATCTCGTCATCTTGGTTCTCCGAGTGTCAAGAAATTCAAAACTTAAATGACAGCAACGAAAGTCATGCTCACCATCTTTTGAGATACAAGTGGTGTGCTCTACGTGAAATTTCTGACTAAAAGATTGACGGTGAATTCTGACAGGTACTGTGCAACATTAGGATCTCTCTAGCAACGCATTTGCAGAATCAGACCAGAAAGAAACGTCTTTCCTTTGCATCACGATAATGCAAGACTACATTGCAGTGTACAAACACATGACGTCATGGGAAAAATGCAATTCACAGTGGTTCCCTGACCTCTTAACAGCCCAGATTTGGCACCGTTGGACTTTTGGTTGTTCTCAAAACTGAAGGATGCTTTGAAAGGTCAACGTTTTTCAACGGATGCCGAAGTTCGGGTGGCCGTATGCAAATGGATGCTCACCCAACCACATGGACGTAATGAGGAAATGGATAGAACGATTAAACAAATGTGTAGCTGTTAGTGGTGACTATATTGAGAAATGGATTTAAAATATATAAGATTTTAGATTTTATTTGTATGTTTAGCATAATATATCTTAGAACGAGATTAATAAAGTATATATACTTTATAAAAGAAAGAACAAAATTTGTGTTTTGTTTTTGAAAGCCTATTGGGTGATTAATTAAAAAAACATTTTTGTTTAAATGTAGCTTACATTCTGCAATGTTCAAAAAATTGGTTTTTGAAAGCCTTTTGGGTGGTTAATTAGAAAAACCTCTTGTTTAAATATAGCTTACGTTCTGCAATGTCTTAAAAATTAGTCGCAAAAATGAAAAAAATGGAAATGTTTAAAATTGAGAGAATATTTTATGCTTGCAATGCAATAAAATTTTAGAACAACAGATCTTCTATCTCTTTTTTATTTAAAACTAAATTCCTCATTTCAACCAGTAAAAAAAATCACTAGCTTTGAGGATTAACATGAAAGTTCAAAAAAAATGCCACATTCAATAAGAAAATCTTAAAATTTCTAAAATACAATAACATTTTCCATTCAAAGATGGCCACCAAATATTTTCTTCCGGGGTAGTTCTGATTAGTTTTCCTTCACTGAAAAAATTACTTTTTTTTTCTTAATGTGATTCATCTTACAAAATAATGATAAAAGACATAAAAGAATCCATTAAGTTTATCTAAATGGAGAAAATTTTGCTTTGCTACGCTAAAAGAACGGAAAAGAATTATTCATCTGGACCAAGACACTGAAAAAACCGTTTCCAGATGAGTTTTATATGTTTTCTATGGGTATTGTTCTGATAGAAGTAACCATACGTTATTATTCTGAAAAGTAATGTGCACATTCCAAAACCATATTTCATTTTAATTGCAGAAATCCCTGTCTGTCATTGTATAAATGTTCACATTTTAAGTTTGCATTCGATCGTATAATATGATTAATACTTTGAAATTAGTTTAATTTCATCCAATAAAATAGAAACATTTGGTGCATTTGGTAACAGAAATTTTAAAGAATGATTCCATGCGTTAAAGTTTGTTCAAAGTTTATCACCTGAAAGGAATATTAATTTTAAGAATTTTGTTAACATTGAATTCTATTGAGAAGATTATACAGCAGGAGTCAGAAACTGTAACGTTTCACGCCACATAGCTATGTATCGGCTTTTTTTGTGAATATGATCACCCCGTGCAATGAACATTTGCACCATTAAAATATATCGCGGTCTTGTCTTGGACATCGCCCCGGC
This sequence comes from Trichonephila clavata, assembly GCA_019973975.1. Lineage (NCBI taxonomy): Eukaryota > Metazoa > Arthropoda > Arachnida > Araneae > Nephilidae > Trichonephila > Trichonephila clavata. The sequence continues at coordinate 21,974 of BMAO01032706.1, forward strand.
AACCTTTGATACCACGAGGAACCCCCTACTCCACCCACGAATCGGATGTAACTCGAGAATAAAGTGCCGGCGACTGCCATTGAAAAAGACCCTAGAGAGGGCAGAGAGGGAGACGGTTGAAACTTTCAAAGGCGAGACTTGACCTCCTCCCTCACAAACAGCAGAACTTGCGCTCTACAATAATTCTATTTAATATTTTTAATTACTTCAGTGTACATATTTTAATTAATAGCTGTGATGTAAATAAACTAAATATTTAAATTAAGAAATATCACGCCACTTTATTTATCACAAACGTCACACAACTAATGGCACACGTGCTACATTTGGAGCGTGGCACAATTCTCACTGGTGCTGTACGCCACTGTATACATTTGTTAATTTTTGAGTGAATGAAAGATGATAATTTTGAAATGGAGTTTATCGGACTAACGACTTTAGAATTGTAGAAAAAACATTTACGGCATTAAGAAAAAAATGAACGATAAATCTAACAATATATCGACAGCTACAATTAAATTATTGAATGTCATTTATTGAGAGAATTAATAGTTTTGTAGAAAATTGCATGTACTCAGCTTTTTTGCTTTTTGTTCTACTTTTTCTATGCAAGCAAATTTTTTCTCATACGGAAAATATATTGAATTCGCAAAGTCATTTAACAACTGATCATACAGAATCGTGTCCAAATGAATGTCACTAATTATGACCCTATTATTGCGGTAAAAATTAGAGTTGTGTAAAGGCATTCGCATTAAAGTGTTTATTTTTATTTATCTATATTGAAGGCATACTCATATTTTATGTTATGTATTGCTTATTCCAATACATAAGTTTGAAAGATACATAATACAGAATATAAGGACAATTTTAATTCTTTATTTATGTTGAAGGAAAAATTATATTTTATGTTGTTTATTTGCATGGACAATGAATATTTTGACTTCATAGGTTTCAACTTTCTTCTCGACTCTTATGTTTAAAATTTCTAATAGAAGTTTTCAGTTACGAAAATTGGTAAGTTAAATATAATTATATATAAAAAAATATCAACAAAAATACCGAAATTTAGCATTTTTTCAAAAATTAAATTGTGATGCTCAAGCGAATAGGTATTTTTGATTTTAATATCCCTTTATTTATTTTGCCGTTTTATTTAATTGGGTGAGAGACAGCTTTTTTGAGTATAGCGACCAAATAAGGGGAAAAAAATCGGGCCACAGCTTATTGCGTATGTCTGAACAACCCTGCCGGTTTTCAGCTATTGCTCGTTAGTTAACTAGACTGAAGAGGAATTACCCGTCAGATGAGTTATCAGGCACTTTTGTTTCTAACCTTCGTTGGTTAGCAACTACGTCAGAAAGATCATCCCACACATCCCTCCTCCTCCAATGGGGGATTTTTGAAGTGAAAACTTCTTTAGCGGCATTGGGCACTTTTTGGTAGGGGAAAATCTTATGGGTTCGCGTCACCGACATGCTCTGACTGGCGCATGCGCATTGTGCTGTTCTCAGTCACTTTTTGGATGGGTGAAATGTCATGCGTTCGCGTCACCGACATGCTTATCGCAGTATATCTGTAGCTATAGAGCTGATCTATAGTGCTGTGCATATCTTATAAGTGAAATTGAATGGATTTAGTGAAAAGTTCAATGTGTATATATTGTGCATTGCTCGTTGCGATTCCGAAAATGGGCAATACATATTAATGGTTGCCGTTTATATTTCGCCTGGAAAATCTATGAGACAGATGCAACAATTTTTATTCTAAAATTTGACGATTTATACAAAAGAAGGTTCTGAAATTCTCGGAAAAAGATTTAGCGAAAAATATATGATAATGTACCGATGAATTTAAGTGGAGACTTCAATATTAACTTTGCAGATGATAAAAATCTATAAGTAATTGAATTTCAAAATGAAACACTTAATTTAAATATGTCCAATATGTCCAATGATCGAAAACTCAGATACACATTTTACAAAATATAAAACAACGACCGATGCGGTTTTTACACGATACTTAGATAAATTTGAATCAAACATTTTCCTTTCTTACTTTAGTTACCATAAGCCTATTGTATCTTTTTTAGAACAAAATGAAATAATTGAAAGTACAAAAAGTCTACATATTGTTGAAATTAATGATGGCAATGATGCAAATAATTAAAATATTGTTAAAAATCAAGTACATTGAAATTTAAGTAAATACAAATACTATCCATAAATAATATGATTATATATTAATTGTTATTTCAATTGAATTGTATTTATATTTTGTCATGATCTTATACAGCCGTAATATATTTGAATAATAAAAAACCATATAAACGTATGCATTTAGTTGTGGCTCCGAGTGTCAATGGATGTGAAAACCCTATTGATGTTGATAATTTAATTCAAACATTAAGAAATTTCAAATTTTAATACTAAAATTTCTAAGTTTTCGCTTCTATCGGCAGTCTATATATAACTGCCAATTTTTTTTGTAGCATAGGATTTGAATTGCTTAAAATAAATTTTAATTTTAATGATACGTATTCCTATATATTAACTTTCGATGTTCTACAAAGTACTTTTAATGAAGATTTTTTTGAAAAAATGTATCATGAGAAATATACTAAAATTTCGATTCACAAAACATTTTTAATTTGTTATATCATTCTTTTCAGTTTTTCTTAAATTAAATGTAAAAAAGAAGTGCGGTGCTCATTGTACATGGAATACGAATTTCGCGTTCACGTCAAGTTATAAGATCTGATTTACACCAATAATATTTAAATTTCTGAAAGTGTACATTAAAAACCGAAATAAAAATGCAATATAGAAGTATAAATTTCAGTGTTATTTTAATATCTTTGTTACCGTGGAAGGATAGTGGTCTTGATCACATGAATTCGTGGTAGGCATTGCTGAGTCTCGGGCTCCATTAGATCTGTCTGTTGGCATGTTAAATCTATGAAAGCTCAAAGGCCTCCTGTTGTCAGGAGTGTGAAAGTTAGGAGAGGACGAACCAGTTAACGTGTGATCTTATGCCATTGTTGTTTAAAATTACGGGGTCAGTCACTAATTGCCTTTGTGCTGATTCAGAGTGTGACGCAAATTAGAATCAAACAATCAATTATTCTTAAACATTTCATATTTAATAAATATTATACAACTAAATGGAAAAGGAAGCTAGATTGAAATTTTAAATAAATTCTAGAATTTTACTCAGCTGAGAATTCACACTACAATCTCCAATGTTCTTTTGATTGTAATAACTAATACTTATAATATATATGGCTCGATAGTTTGTTTATTAGCATTTCTTTCAGAAGAGACCTGAGAGTTGTCGTTGATCAATTGGTAATTTTCAGCTGCAGTCAAGTGTTAAAGAGAAACCTTTGCTGGCTACCCATTCTCTAAGCTTTCACACCCCTTAATGTGAATAATTTGATCCTTGATAGAAGGTTTTTAAAGGACATCAGGATTCGAACCAAAACTGGACAGAAGCAACGCTGGTTACGACTTCACGACCTCAAGGCTATTGCGGCTCTGCATTCAGTAATACAATTTTTATTTTCATAAGATAATATTTTGCGCTTTTATACTCTCTAATTTGTACATCAATTTCAAGGGTGCTTTAAATTAAATATTTCAATCTATTGCCAAATTATATTCTTAAAAAGGGAGGAAATTTATCTAATAATGCGTTTAAAAGTAAATAGTATTGCATCGAGTAATACCAAAGGCATCTACTATTGTCTCTGTTTCATTATGAACACATTCTTGCGTGTAATGGCGAAATTATCTTCTTATTTTTTCTGCTGTCTAGGATTCCTTAAAGGTTTTGAGTTTCTATTTCTGTTTCATTCACATACCGGTGTATAAACACAGACAAAATTGTGCAAATATGCATTTCTGTACAACCAAAGCCAGACATATAAAGCAATATGTTGATCTTACGGATTTCTAAAAGAATTATCATAGTAACCGAGTTTTTGAACAATTTTCGTGCACTTCTTTACACAAAAGTAACTAAGCTTTCAGATGTGCGTGAGGAAGCTTAGTAAAAAGATATATCTTGAGATTAATAATGGATGTATTAATATTAAAGTAGCTATTATAGAAAAGTGGAGGTTGCAACATACCTTTGGTGAAACTCGAAGATCTGAAGCAGCAGATGCCTTTTTTGACAATCTGAAATGAAATATGAATAATTATTACTCTTTTTTCTACTACGAGTACATAAAAATGAAATAAAATATATTTACCCCTGCCGTATTTATTTACAATATAAAATTATTAATTTCCAAACAAAATTAACCCGGCACTTCACGCGTGAAAAAAACGAACGGAACTTCACGCACAGGGTATCTCATACCCAAGGGTGTTTGCATTCCATTTTTATCGTAACATTTGCATACAAAGGTGAAAAGGGGAAAAAAGTAGCAAATAAAATATGTTTGTTACACTTTTCACAACTAAGTTTAGTTTTTATGTTTTTTTTTATTAAGGCATTAGTACATTGTTTATACACTCTTTTAGTCTTCGTCGCGAGTAAGTGTAATGTTTTCACTGGAACTTAAATTTTTAAAAATTTCCTAGAAGCATTGCTTGAAGGTTTTTGCATTCTTCTTTAAATCGAAATCCAAAACACTTCAGAAATAAGCATCTGGTTCGATGTTTAGTAGATGGTTTCTGAGTACTTAACAAAAAAAATTTGCGCATTTATTGTCACAACGCTCGACAACACAAAAAATATTGTTATAGCCTAACGAGATTACATTTTCTAGCCATTGAATATGATATGGTTATTTTACCAAGATCGATAATTGCTCTCTCAGTTAAATTATATGGATAGATCTCAGTAGAGAATCATACTTGCGATTATACTTTTCATCAGTCTATTACTTCTCGTCATCCCCGCAAAGAGACTTTCTTCATCTAAAAATGCTGTTGTACTATATCTATTAAATAGGGTATCTATTAAATTACTCTTATATATCACATTTCTTCATCCTAATTACAATAATGCGTCATTGCATAAGAAAGATTTTAAAGCGTGGTCATGCATTTAGAACTGTAACAGTGATTCACGCGCAGGGTATGACATACCCGAAGAGGCGGTATCCAAAAATATATATTTAGAAATCGTCTACAAGCTAAAGCCCCTCAAAAATTATGACCTTAAAGTCAGCTACACGAGAAATTACATATTTTTCAAAAAAAGGTTTAGATGAAATATTGAAAAAAATTAGGTGGGGCTATATGACATTCCTGCGCGAGAAGTACCGGATTATTTTTTTATTTTTTTGCATTTGGATATACATTTACATTTGTTAATAATATGCAAGTGCAGATTCGAAAAGCAGATATCCCATACGATGAAAATGGGTATTACATAAGGAAGAGCATGCGTAATTTTTAAACTTTAGTTATTAAATATTTGTCCAAAGAAGTCATGTTCTTTTAAACTACGCTACAGGTCAAACAATGTGATTTACTCACTCCTCAGGATTTCTTATATAATGGGTTAGTAATGATTATAAAATACATTTGATAAGTTTCAAAATTTTTAATTGACTTGATTTTAATTAGCGTCTCATTCTGAAGCAACACTAGAGTCGATGGCAATGTACTTTGCAATTTTGAACTAAATTCAATTGTGACGTGGCTGTCACCTACGCTGACAGTACCCTTTCGAAACTTCTGCACCACGCCACGGGAGGGCTTTGGGCCTCGATAGGTTTAATGGGCATCAGCCCCTCTACTACCAAATGCCGTGGGTAGCCTAGTGGTTAGAGCATCGTACTACAGACCGGAGGGTTCGATGTCCGATGTCCCCATAATACCATCCGAGTACACTCGGAGCACGTGCTGGTTAAATCAGTGGGTCCGAAAGTCTTGTGGGCGTTTGCAGCAGAAACTACGGATGCAGGGTGCTGGAGAATATTTCCCTTTCCCTCAGTCTATGCCTAAATTGTGGAGGTGGAGATAGGTGATGTTGCCATCTATCGTGTAGAAGTTCAACTTGTCTCTGGCAACTTTCCTTCCTTCCCGAAGGGAAGGACACGCCAACAAAAACTACCACAATGACTCAAAACCTCGAATGAAAAACATCATCCACAAGATTACGACCGTTGTGAAAATTTTAAAGATTTTTCTTTCGAATTTTTGTACAAAAATTTGTATAAGAAATTTTACAAAAATGTGGGACTGAAAGCATTGTTATTTTGAAATACAATAATCGAATTTTTGTAAAAAAAATTGTATAAGAAATTTAAAAAAAAAATGTGGGACTGAAAGCATTATTATTTTGAAATACATTAATAAATATATTAGTTTCCTTAGTTTTCGGCAAAAGAATTTCTTAGAGATTCCTTTTAGTTTATTTCTTCTGTTATAGTTTCTTAACATATATTTATTATAAAAGTTAATAAATGTTAAATTCTAAATTTCAGTTTTAACTAAGAACCCCAAAAGAGCACGAATCATACAACAAACACGTGGAAATGTCAAATAATAGTTAGAATATAGCTGAAAGTACTGTGTGTGTATCACAGAGTTCAAAATTTTTGTCTCGTAATGTGCTTTAATTACATAATGGATACGAATATATATATTTCTCAAAATTTATGGTTGTGTTTTAGATTGAAAAAAATACTAAATACTTCTAAGATACAGAAAGTACACTAACCTGGATTAGTGCTATTAATTTTAATGAGTCAATCAGATCCAAGCAAATAGGACGTTTCACCTAAATGTTTATGTGTGATTTTACTTGACAAAGTCTACATATAAAATTTCAGTCATGCAAGTTAAAGTCAATTGCCATACTGTATGTATAAAATATCGAATAACCTTAAGAAATATGTTTTATTCTTTACTCGTAAGCCTGTTGAATATTTATGCTGACAGAAAGATCTTATTAAAGTTTATAAATTGAATAATTAAATGATAATTAATGCTAATGATAATTAAAAATGTATTCTATATAATAATAGCTTTCTTTGTACGACAAAAGAACTACAGAAGAAACAATGGAAGTAATTTTTTTTGGGAAAACATCTCAAAATTTTTTAATAAGTGACAGCCCCCTGACGAAACAACGGCAATTAGTTGCTTCTTTACTAAAACTACTACTTCCAAGATTATAGTTAGACAGAAAAAGATATTTATATAAATGAGTTGATTAAAATAAATAAAATATATCATTGTTTCGCAAAATTTCAATATTTGTGACCTAGTTTTCAATCATAATTTTCCTCGCATCCCCCCTACCTACAATAACAATGTATTAAAATCAAAAATGTACTTTGATGTTAAAGCTACAATACGATTTTAATTATAAACTATACAAATTATTAAGATAAGTATTAAATTTTGTATATGACGAACTCATGTTAGTCACTATTAATTATTAAGCTTGTTCTTAACTTAGTATTGATAAATTAATTATTATATACATTGAACAATATTGATACATTTATAAGTATATTATATCATTGTAAGTGTGTATTTTTTTTTTTAATGTCAGAATGTATTTTGTTTTGCTTCCTTTCAGTAAATTAATAATTTTTTAAAATAATCTTTTACTTTCGATATGCTTGCGCCCCCCCCACATAGGGTTATCACGCCCCCAGTTTGATAAACGTTGGGATATATGAAACACTTGATTTGGGAAGGATGATGTGAGTTAGTTTTGCAGATAACTTTTCGGCTTCAAGCTGTTAACCATGGCTTTGATGTTTGGTTTGAACCATCAACTTGGCAGTCTGCCGACAAATGGCATGTTTTACGTTAAACAACTGGGCTGGAAAGGAGTTTTTTTTTCTCAGAGCAGCCTTTAATCAATTTATTCATGTATTTTCCCTGGTTACGAATTGCGGGAGAAGGTACCACCAACCGCCCCAAAACAAAAGTTTCTGCTATTGAAGAATTTTCTGAATGATCGAGAAAGTTGTTTTTGCAGTTTTTACTACAATTCATGTACTCCTGTGATATTTATCGTCACCCAGGAAGTTCCTCTTTGACGCATGCAACGTAGAACCTTTTTCTTAGTTGACCAGCTGGCTGCTACCTTTTTTTTATCCCTGATATTCCAGGCAAAAAGGCACGCAACGAGCATATGACTGCTTCCTTCAATAGGAGAAATAGATAGGTCACACAAGTGTCAGATGCAAAGTCTATCAATTTACTTCAATTAACACGTAGCCTTGCTGCACTTGTGTGAAAAGAGTGATCCACTATTGAAAGAAGGATATGCCAAGAATTATATACTATGCGTCGTAGTTACATGTCGATTTATGGACATAAATATATCGTTCTTCACGTGGCGCCAGAATGAGCATGAGTAGGACCTGGCCTCGTCCTAGAAGAATGAATAGCGGTTGGGACAGAGTCTGAGGGTATCGCATGAAAGTCCATGCTCTTTCATATCAGAAATGGAAGGGAATTGAATGAGCACAAGACAGTTCTGCCTGGAAGGTTTAAAAAGGATGGATTAAAAAGCGAAGGCAATCAGCGAGAAAGGAGCGAAAAAGAGAAAGCGAACTTGTGTTTGTTTATTTTGGGGCATATTGAACGTTACATGATCAGGTGTAAAGAGCTTATCCGACGACGCTACTGCAAAGTACCTGATAGCCATACGTGAAAAGGCAAAAATGCGTTGCTAATTTACGCTTAAAATTGTATAGAAAAATAATTTTACGAAAGCTGAGGGATCTATCTCACTACCTGGAAATTCTATTAAAGCTGGAGTCATCACTACGTTACAACTTAATGTCTCTTGAATGATGTAACGGCTCGTGTACAACCACTGTTATTTATTGTAAATGTCTTACTTAGACTTCAATATAGTAAACCTAGGTGGTGCAGCCATTTAGTGTTCAAGTTCCGAAACACCACTTTGGCCACAAGTGGTTACCTTTGTTATTATTTTGAACCATAAAGGAACACTGGTCCATAGCTTTGCCATGCTGTGCGTTAGAAGATTCGGCTAACAAATAATTCGTCCTGGAGCCTGAACCACTAGAGTTTACATTCTTGTCTTTTGTTGGTTACGAATTGTGGTGAGGAAATATCATCCAAACCTTTCCCAAGTATTAATTTTGCTTTTATAACTGGTTCTTTTAAACAGTAGTACGTAGTTCTTTTACCCACATGTGTCCCTTATAAAAATAATTATTATAAATTATATTTAACCAGCTAAAATTTAAGTAAGAATAAGTTTTAAGGATTTTTTTATGTGTTCGCTTTAATTATTTATTCAAGGACTTATTTTATTTGTTAATTTAGCTTTTTAGTCAATTAATTTTTTTATTTGTTAGTTTACATTTATTACTTAAGATATTCTTTTAGTTTTATTGTGTATTTTTTGTCTTTAATTTATATTGTTAAAAATGCCCTCTTATCATGCATATTGATAATTAAATTAATATGCATAAATAAACATCTTTTTTTGGAGGAATATACCTGAATATAAAAGTGCCTTAGGGTACTCTTGATTGGAATTTATAGTATTACATATTTTTTGGATTAAAATTATCTCAAAAAAAAATTAGCTGTTGAAAATTTATGGGGAAAAAACCCCTCAATATTAGCAGAACATGAGCCGTGCTTTTATGTACTGTAAGAGTATATCGGCAATTCTTTTAGGACTGAAAAAAATTTATTTCAAAAAATTAGAAGTAATTAAAGAAATACAAAGATGGAAATTTTAAAATAAAAGAAAATGCATTTTGGATGAAAAAATATCCAATAACAGCAGAACAAAATGAAAGAATTAAAAAAAGCTTCAGAAGTGCATTTTCAGAAATGAGGGAAAATTCAGATGAAAATAAGTGATTTCGGAGATTTTGCTGCAAATTTCTGAACTCTACATTTAAATTTTCTATTAGCTAATTAACACATCTTTCAATATTAGAAAATGATTTGAAATGCATTTTATTTTGACTGTTTATTTTTTGAAATTATTTTTGTTAATACATATATATTCATTTCATTTAAATGCAAATATTTTTTATAAAATTAAATATTTAATTGTGATGTTTAGAGAGTTACAATAATCAGATAACTTAAAATAAAAACTTATTAAGGACAAATATCTAGAAAGAGTGGGTACAAAATTAAAGAATCATGTTAACATCTGGAAAGTGACTCTTTGAATTCCATCGAATGCTTCTTTTCATCTTTTTCCCGCTCTGTCATTCAATTTTTTCGTGGGAATCAGGTGGAGCTGCCTGTTGCTATTACGTCAGTCTGGATCAAGGGTACTTAACCTTTTTTTCCGCTGGGCCACATACATATAACAACTACTTCACTCTGGCCGCCACATGAGGATTAATAGGGGGGAAGGGTTGCTATAAGATCAAGAACATTTAAAATACGGAAAATTGGTCAAAATGTTAAAACTCATAATTTTGAATTTTATTTTAAAACCGTATAAACATTCGAGAGGGGTCGCGTGGGGCCCAGAGTCACCCCACCACTCTCCCATAGAACTTTAATTCTAGCAAAACTGTTTATTTGTTATCTATGAAATTGTCAGTATCCTTCTGTATGACAGTCTTCATTGGAACTAAAATGTATTTGACACATGTTTCCCTCTTTTTTTTTGGGAGTGGCACAAACGTTTTTTACAATCATAAGGTACTTGGGGTGACTGAGTTCCCCACGTGACCCCTTTTGTTCCAAAATAGTTTCTTATGGATAGACTACTTTATTTCCCCTATGAACAACTTAGTGGGTTTGATTGCTGCGTTGTGCGACATTACGGTTTTTAAATGTAAGTGAATGGAATATAAAGAAATGAAATGGGCATTTACGATCTCTATTGGATGAAATAGATGATTGATTGATTTTGGGGTTTATTGGCGCAAGAGCCGATTTCGGCTATACTGCGCCAAACATTTGTTTTAATATCTGTGGTCTAGACGGGAAGAGAAACAAAGAATGAATTGAATGACAAGAAAGAGGGTCGAAAATAGAGAAGGATCACTAGGGTACCCCGGGTTCGTGAAGCCCGTGTTTACCAAAGACAGTAAACCCCATGGGAAAAGGAAAAGATCACTAGGGCACCTCGGGATTGTGACACCCGTACTCACCTAAAGAAGATGAGCCCCCTGAGGGGGAGGATGAAATAGAAACTTCGGAATAAGAAATTGATCAAGCAAGGGGAGAACGTGATAGCTGAACTAATTTTGAGGAGAGCAATGAACACATGAAACAATTGATTCGAAAGAAAGATTTCCAAATGCTAACTAAGGAACTCCATACATATGAAGGCACAAGGGTACCACAAAGCACACTGCCCCCTATCAAAAAGACAAAGAAAGAAAAATTCAACGTGCTGTTTGTCAATCATCTGAGGACAGTAAAACTATAATAACTTGAACAAATCATGGCAATTTTGCCTGCAAATATCATTCCTGTATTGTTAGCTTAAAGTGTCTGTGATTGGAGTCCTTTATTAAAGTCACGCGCATTTGAAACATTTTAGATTTTAGAAAGATTGAAATCTTTCTCAAATTTTCAAAGAAAAAATGGAAAATTCCTTAAAAGTAGGTAAGTATACTTTCCCTTAGAGTTACATTATTCACTGGAATTACGATTTCTATGGTTTACATTAAAAAAAAGTATAAAAAAATAAAACCCTACGCTACTACTAACATTAGTACGGAGAGTCCGACTTCTCCTAGGTTAAACTCTATCAAACTAAACTCACAAAAATTAAATTTTATGGATTTTGGATCCAGGTATGGGGTAATTTCAATTTCCTTTCTTTAGTGATCCCAATCCCCTTGTTTGCATTCTACTGCAATAAAGTGTCGATTTAAGCTCATTTCGAACCCTGGGCGCAGAAGATCTACAGACCGCCTTGGCGCTGGAGGATCGAAATTATACCCAGAAAATCTGGTTAAGTTTAGCTATCCGGGCCCTTCTCGGCCCCTAGGCACCCGCCCCAAGAGCCCAACGGATAAACTAGCACTAATAAATGCAAATATATTATGTACTTTGAATTTTACTTTTGACAAAGCCTCACTTATTTTTACTTAAGATATTAATTTATTAAAATGCAGGATGGTAGCAAAGAGTTGTTACTGAATTCCAGTTTTAAATCAGTATTATTTGTTTAAAATAGTTCAGACTTGCTTATGCATTTTTGTTTCAAATTTATAAAATACTTTTCAGTTTTACAAAAATAAATATCTGAGCAAATAACTTAATTTGTCAAAGAGTTCATTGGAAGTATTTAAGAAACACTAACAATTTTTGTATCAATTCATATGTTTATTCTTATCAATTTCATACGCTTATCAATGTATATAGTAACCAATTTTATAGCATTGTTACCTCTGCATCTTGCGACATCACCACCGACAAAAATATTTTGCTACTGTTTCAGAGATTTTTCAAGGTAGATAATTTAACTTGTCTTGAAACAAGTCCTCGAGAAAAAGAGCCGTTGAAAGTTTTGTGCTTCGTGGTATACTATATTTTTTAAATACAAACTATAATCATATAAAATATAGTTTTAAATCAAAACTATATTTTTTTAAATACAAAATTTTCCCCACAAATCAAAAAAGTTATTAGTCCATGTTTGTTTTTCTCTACGATACAGTCGAGATTCCAATCATCTCGAAAAAACATATATTCTGTAGATATTTTTGCTTGGAAGATATAACGGTTAATTAAAAATTAGTTTTACCTATAAATTATTCGTTACTGGATTGTTACTTGTTATCAATAAACATTCAATTACACAAAGAAAAAAATGTTACCTCACAGTTCATACCAGCACAATATCGATTGCAAACTTGATATATTTGATTGCTCAATTGAAGGATTTCTTGCTAAATTTGTAATGCATTGTTCCCAAATAATTGAATCTGTTAATGCAATGAGCCACGACCGGACTCCTTCTCCATGATTCTCCCATGAGCGTGTCCGGTGGACTACAGGTTGATTATTGCTGGTCTGGATACTACCACTTAATCCTAGGGAGTATTCTCGAAAGCGCGCAAACAAGTCTAATGTACCGTAAAATCCGGTGTATAACACGCACTTACGCTTTCAAGCTGCAATTTTTAGTTTTTAGGTATATTCGCCGTAACATGTGCAACCTTTTTTTTACGCAGAAATCTAAAATGTACATGTGCAGTGAGTGCTCTTATGTTTTGAAGTCATTTATTCGGGATATTATTCCAAGCTATAGGGAAAAAAAAATAGTATACATCTAGAATTACAACCCTTTTTAAGTTCACAAGGAATGCCATTTCTTTTGAAATAACAGTATTTCGTTCTATGTAGAAGTCTAATTTTTATCTGTATGTTTATCTATTATTAATTTGTAAGATCTCATTTATATACACAACAGATAACTGTCCTTCGTAAATTTTGGTCTTATTTTTTGTGTTAAAAAAATGCGCGTTATACGCCGGATTGTAGGGTGTGTATAATTTTTATGTCATACTTTTGTTTAAGAATATTTCACTCGACTGTGTTATTCAGTTTGAACTTCCGTATAATTATAAAACATTTTTTAAAGAAAATAGACTTTGTCATTTTTAGCGAATTTTTAATGGCAATGATGGCACTTAAATGGATGTTCCGTTGCAAGTTATGCGTCATAATAGAACATTAAGGTTTTCTTTTCATGCACAAAAATATACATAGTCCTGAAAAATCTCTCCCGTACGTCGTGTGTAATCTCAATTTCGATAAAGACCTACTTATTTTTTATTATAAAGAAGAATTATGTAGATAAAATAATTTGTGTGGTTTTATCTTTTTTTAATTTAATAGATTCAACATATGCCCAGATCCATCGAACTTTGATTATCGTTTGCTCTCAGCGTTGATAAGAATCGTTTTAATTGCAGAAAAATATATAGATATGGTTTGATATTGGCTATAAATTATTAATAGCCTAAATACGATATTAAATGTATCATTAACTGAGATTTGGTTTTTAAAGACTCGTTTCTCATAAGTGTCAACAAATGAAAGAAAAAATATCATAAATCAAAAGTTAATATTTATTAAAAAAGATAATTTGGCTTATCGATACCTCTAGACCAGGGTGGTGAACCTTTATGGGTCAATGTGCCATTTTTTCTAAAGAAATTTTAATGAGGTATTGAAGTACCGTCAATAATTTTGATTGCGATTATTGGGAAAGTAATAAAACTAAATACTAAAAACTCAAATTATTTAGAAAAATTACATTTTGTACTTTATAGTTGTAAAGTTTTAGTTATATATATGGTGTAATTCAAATTAAAGTAACATTAGTGGGATTTCTGCTGTTGCAGATTAGATGAAAAATAACTTATAATAGGATTGTAAGATGTTACTTTTTGCAAAATACATGCTGATTTGGAGTTATCTTCCAAAAGGTTTCTGTTGTCTTTAATGCTATTCATCACTGAAAATAATGACTCGCAGGCGATGGTAGATGAAAATATGGTTAAAATGGCCAGCTTCTTCAAACAGTTAAATGTGTCTGAAATCGAATTCCATGTTTCCAAAATTTCATTATTAGCATTTTTACTTATATTGCTTGTTAACCTTTCTGTTTCGATCAATTCCAATTTTCTCCTTTTTCAACGAATTTTTGAATACATATTAAATTAGACTTGAAATCAATCAGTTGCATTTCAAAGTTTTCAATTTCCAACCAATCGAATTAGAGCAAATTAAGTTTATAAATGAAATCACATCAGTTTACATAAAAAAACTTGAGCGTTTCCGGTAATTTTTTGAACTGAGTAAATCTCGCTGAAAACTGCGACTGATCACTCGTTTGTTCGTAATATTTCATATTGAGCTTTGTTATTTTGAATTAAAATGCAAACCGTTTTAATCATTGGTGTGCCCAAAATATTGTGTTGTGGTCCATCAATGACACATGTGCTATTGACTCGCCATCCCTGCTCTAGACATATCTAACGAAAAGTATATATGTCGTTGTTGCTTATGCCACCTGATCGACAGTAACATCAGATCAAGGTCCACGAAATTCATCGCGGCGAAGTGCTAGAATTTTAGCCTAAGCTTTGAGCCCCCCAAGAGGGTGACAGTGCGATTTTGCTCACGCAACACGATAGATGGCGACACCGTTCGGACCCACAAATTTAACGAGCACGTTCTCCGATTTGTACTCGGTGGGCATTTGGTGGCATTGAACCCAGGCCTTCCGGTCTGGGTTCCGATGCTCTAACCACTAGGCTACGCACTATATATGTAAAAGTATACAAGACATAGCAGTCTTCAATTGTTTGTCAATATAATATAGTTATGAATCTATTTTAAGATTAATCATCAAACCTATATATTTGGAAAAACATCACCTTTAATTTTTTTTAATACAAAAATAAGAAAAATAATAAAAAAAGAAACATGGTTTAATTTTTTAATTTTTTATTTTTACAATGATGCATGCATCTTCCATGAATTAATGTAATGTATAATCATTCCATTCTCAAAATAATTGATTTATTTGAGTGTGTATGAAAGATAAACATATATATGACGTACATACATGTGGCTATCTACAGAACCCTTTTTAGCGCGTTTTTCACGTAGTGGAACAAAAGCACTATTAGAACGCAAATTTCGTCTTCGTCTTCGTTCCATATTTTGTCGTACCTTTTTCTCAGCCAATAAGCAACCAATTGACCCGGGTTTTCGGCATTTGGTCGCATTTGTGCCCTAGATGAGCCGAATCATATTTAAATTTTCCCATAGTTTTCCCGAATTTTCCTACAAATTTTCCTGAATTTCGCTAGTTTTGCTTTTTTATAGTGCTGATACAGATTTGTGTCATTATTTCTTTTCAGCTCAATAGTAGTACCTTTAGAGGAGTGGTACAGTACTACTTTCTGTTAGTAAAATGTTTATCAGTTGCATTATTGTAAAATACAACATGTGAAAAACGCGCTAAAATTACTTGGCCATGCCAATGATTGATATCTTGTTTTTATAAATTTAATATTTTCAATTAACTACGTATTTTTGGATTAAAAAACGGGACATAAAATTAAGAATTAAAAAAAAGTGATACAAAATTATAAAAAACTCAGGAAATCCTGGAAATGTATAGTTCAGATTTAGTGAAAAGTAGAACTTAGCTACAAACCATCTGTTCAAAGTTTTAATCAATATATATATATATATATATATATATATATAATATTTATACCATATACACAAAAAATATCTGGATCTGTGTTCTGAATTAAAATGAATTAATACTTCGAAAAGGTTTTAAAATATTCTAAATTCATTGCAAAAAACTCAGTTTATTTTTTTAAAAGATTTATTTATACAAAAATAATAATAAAATAAAAATATATACGCTGCTGTTTGTAAAAAAAGCAACATCATGAAGGAATCATCAGAATTGAATGAACTTTGCAGCAAATATCAATTATAGGATGTTACTCAAAATAGTAAAGTTTCAGAGCCAGAGCGCATGCGTGGCGTGCGCAGCGCCCTATGAACTGATGCTGAAAGCGTATAAATAGAGGGCCATGGTAGGACGTTGAAAATAGTTAATTATTATTTGTTAGAGGTGAACGTTTAGTGAGACCTAAGTATGCCTCCACAACGAAATAAGGAGAAATTCCAACAACTTACGGAGTTTGAATGAGGGAGGTTTATCGGCCTTCGAGAGGGAGGATATTCCTATAGCACAATAGGAGCTTGTGTGCAGTGGAACAGTTCCACAATGATGCGAGTTTGGAAGCAGTGGACTGACGAGCACCGAGGAACTCGAAAACCTGGCAGTGGACGACGGAAGGTGACGTCAGCGCGGGAAGATAGACACCTGCTCCACATGGCGGTGAATGACCGTATTGCTTCCTCCAGGCAGTTGGCAGCATGTTGGCTTAATACTACAGGTGTACTAATGTCGGCTTCGTCAATTCATCGACGTCTGCTGCACCATGGATTGCGTGCAATAGGGCCTTTATACTGGATCCCCCCCATGGCAAACCATCGACGGTAGCGTCTGCAAAAGGCTCATGAGCACAGAGCCTGGCAAGCTGATTGTCACTAAGTTGTATTTTCAGATGAATCACGCTTCAGTTTGTGGGACCATGATGCCCGCATTCGTGTTATATGCTATACCGGTGAACGCTGCCTTCCAGAGTGTGTTATCGAACGCCATTGTGGCCTAACACCCGGAAATATAGTTTGGGGTGCGATTTCGTATCATGGACGATCCAATTTGCTACGAATTGAAGGTAATCTCAATAGCAACAGATACGTCCATGAAGTGCTACAGCCCGAAGGCGTTCCCTTCCTTCAAGGCATCTCTGGGGCTTTCTTTCAGCAGGATAATGTACGCCCACATGTTGCAAAGACTATTTAAGACTTCTGTTCATCCCAACACATGCAACTTCTTCCTTGGCCTGCTTATTCGCCGTATATGTCGCCTATTCAGCACGTGTGGGATTTGGTTGTTCAGCGTCTCGCTCGTGATCAGCGTCCTGCAGCTTCAAAAGACGGCCTTTTTCTGTGCATACCAAGCAGTATGAAATTCTCTTCCAGAACCAGGCGTTCAAAATCTGTTTGACTTCATGCCACGTCGTATAGCAGCACTTATTGCAGCACATGGTGGTTACACCAAATACTGATTTCGGACGCTTAATATTATTTTTTACTTTGAAAATTTCGTCATTTATTTGCACTAATACAAGTCGTTTGTGCATTAAATTTCATTTAATTCTGATGATTCCTTCCTGGTGTTGCATTTTATACAAACAGCAGTTTATTATAGATATTAGATTCTGTTATTCATTACCAGACAGAATTAAGAAAAACATTTTCTGAGAATTTTATTTCAATATCGTGCATAGAATTTTTGTTGTAAATATTATCTTAAAGATAAATACCGAAAAACAGTTTCTTAGAAGACAATTTTAAATATTTTAATACTTCATGAAAAACTTTCTCCCCCGTGCACATTCTTAAGGAACACGACTACGTTTGGCACCATGATTTTGAAAAGTGTATAAATGAATAGTTTTCTCTTAATAGTTAGAGGGCTGAATTTAGAACATATATATACATTTGTTTTAATAATATTACTCTAATAAAAAATTAAACGTTTTTCAACAAAAAATGAACGAAAAAATTACAAATTTTAAAAATATTCTTCGTTTATGGAAATTGATTCTCTATAACGATAATATTTTGACTATATATTTATAGATAGGACTTCTAAACAGTGCCTGAAATAGAATTTTGAAATATATCGTTTAGTAGTGGATTTATTCATATTTTAAAATATCGTCGTAGATAAAGTTTAGCAGAAAACACTGGTTATAATATGTCTATTAATAATTATCAAGTTATATTTCTTTTAAATTACATAAAAAAATGAGGGGAATATATTAGATACTTTGCTGATACCAGCATGTTTTCTAAAATGAGAAAATAAGTATATTAATTAGAAAAACTAATGTGAAAATTTTTTAATTATATTTCGAATTACAGTTCAACAATTCCTAATTTTACTTTCATTTGTAATTTTCTTTTGCTTTCTCTAGACTTATTTTTCTTAGCCAACTTGTATTTTCGCAGATTTTATCTTAGGAATCTCGACTTTTATGACATTTTTGAAAACATGTCTTAGCAAACACAGCGAAATTTTATTACACGCGCGAAAAACTGTTATCAGCAAAACGACTTTAGACATTGTTTTCGAAAACTGAAAGTAGACTCTGCAAAAACAAGAAATTACTTATTATTATACCTAGAATTATTATTTAAACTTAGAAAATACATCTCATTGTCTATAAATAATTTCGATACAATACAACGTGAAAAGTTTTTGTAAATATGCTTAATATTTTTAAAAGTATTTTAAGAGCAAATGCGTTTCTAGTTAGAATTAATCTTTTTTAAAATCCGTTAAATCCAATTCAGTAAGCGTGATGATTAATATTTATTAGAGATAATATTTATTACAGATAACTGTTTTCGAATTTAAGCCCTGAATATTTAAAATTCTTTACTCAACATTATTCTACTTTTTAAATTTTAGAATTGTTCTGAAACTTTCCTAAACTTTTATAAAAGTTGTTTCACATTGCATAATATTTAGTTCTATTTAAATCCCCCCCTTCATTTTGAATTAATTAATTGACTATTAAAATACACAGTAGCTTTAGAGATAGTTAAAAATTCGCTTCCTTATTATTATCGTCTGTTTTAATTCAATTATTAATTTAATTTATTGGCTGTTAAAAATCGTTTGCTGTTATGCTATTTCAGTTGATATATCTTGTAATTATTCTAAAGTTATATTCTTCAGTCGTAGAAAAGAAGTGTGATGTGTAATAGATGCTAAATGAAATTAATTTGTGTTTAGTTTTTGTATATTTTCAAGATATTATCAATCATCTGGAGATATTTTGATCATTTGAATGATATCAAGGGTAAAATGTGGAATAAAGCTTGACTACAATTACTTACAACAGGTTTGGAATAGATTAATATTCACCCATTTTTATAAAGAACATACGATTAAGCTAATAGTAACTTTTCTTGAATCCACGCATATTTGTATCGTTTTTTTATTAATGTACGATTGATTTAATCAACGAAATATTTCTATTCACTGTATTAAGTCGATTTATGATACATGAATCCAATGGCTTTAATAATATACAATTAAATTGTAAAAAATAATGATTTTAAAGTTCATAAATTTATATTAACTCGTTGCTACCAGGGCAAAAATAATCAAAGTCAACTAAGGATTGACATATTAATGTTGAATTTTGTTTTCTAGCTTTGAAATTGAACTTTTAGTTTTACATATTTATTTAACAGGCGAATTATAGAGCACGTTATTAAGAAAACTATATTAATATTTATAGTGTACAATATCCAGAATTGTTTTTGCCACCCATCCGGTATAATGATTAATGACGCTTACTGCGGTGCCTTAGGGCCTGGGTTCGAATCCCGGAG
>BMAO01032707.1:0-37980 GCA_019973975.1 Trichonephila clavata
AAACTTGTTTAGGGTTCCTTTTGTCAAAAACAGTCCGGACTGGTTCCGTAGGTGACTTTTCTTGTTCAATATCTTCTAGCTGAAGGTCAGGGTCTTTATAAGGTTTCATTCGCAGAACATGTACCACGTCTCTTAATTTTCGTTTGGTGCGCATACTATCACAAGGTTCCACTTCATAAGTCACTTCGGATAACCTTTTTCTCACCCTATAGGGTCCAAAGTATCGCTTTAACAATTTCTCAGATAATCCAACTTGCGGATTGGAGTAAATATCCAAACCAGGTCTCCCTCTTTGTAATTCACTATCCGATGTCTTTCATCATAACGGCATTTGTCTTTGTCTTGTGCTCTTGTTAGATGTATTTTTGCTAGTTGTCTAGCTTCTTCGCCGTTCATTATCAGGTTTTGAACGTAATCATTCGCTGATTCATCGGGAAGAAAGGGCAAAATGGCATTCTAGTAGAGTATCCACATCACGTCCATGAACAAGGAAAAATGGACTGAAACCTGTCGTCTCCTGCTTTGCCGGTGTTATATGCAAAGGTAACAAATGGAAGTATGTTGTCCCAATTCTTTTGGTCAACATCGACATACATGGCCAGCATGTCAGCGAGTGTTTTATTGAACCTTTCCGTGAGGCATTTGTCTGAGGTGATATGCCAGTAGTTAGCAAATGATACGTCAAGCATAATATTATTTTACTTCTTTAACGAGATTCGACAAAAATGATCGCCCTCTATCGCTGATGATTTCCCTTGGTGATCCATGTTTCAGTATAACGTCTTCAACCAGAAATTTGGCTATTTCCGTGGCTTCACCGCTTGGTAGGGCCTTTGTGATAGTAAATCGAGTGAGATAATCTGTACAGACAATTATCCATCTATTCCCTTGCTTTGTTAGAGGAAATCTTCCAAGTAAATCTATCCCTATTTTAGCAAACGGGATATCCCCTGGCAATATTGGATGAAGCAATCCTGGAGGTCGCTGAGGTTGAGATTTTCGCCTTTGACACTCTCGACAATGAGACACATAGCGTCGGACACTGCGGTATAGGCCAGGCCAGAAATACTTCCGTCTGATTCGGTCGTACGTTTGGCAACCCTAAATGACCCGCTGTCGGTGCATCGTGAAGGCTTTTATTACGTCCCCTCTAAGATGTTTCGGTATGAACAATAACCACTGCTTTCCTTAAGGATCGTAGTTTTTTCTGTATAAAAATTCCACTAATTTCTTTAACTTTGAGAAGTCTCTCTTTCTAATCATTTTCGTCTCGAATATTTGCTACATCAGGGTCTTACTTTGCTCACTTTCGAAATGGTAATGGTATTAAGGAATGGTATATCTTCAGTGGGCTCTTCTTCAATTTTAAGCAGTGGGCTCCTCGATAAGCAATCAGCATCCTGGTGCTTTCTTCCCGGTCTTGAAAACTATTTCCACATCGTACTCTTGAAGACGCAAACCCACCTTGCTAATCGCCCAGATGGATCTTTTAGATTCGCCAACCAGCATAAAGAGTGGTGATCTGTTACCACTGTAAATGGGTGGCCAAAGATATAGGGTCCGGAATTTACTTATCGCCAAATAACTTGCTAAACATTCCTTCCTCTGTAGTCGAATAATTTTTCTCGGATGTTGAAAGTGATCGGGATGCATAAGCAATAGGCCTTTCAACCCACTCTGTATTTGTACGAGAATAGCACCAATGCCATATCCACTGGCGTCAGTATGTATTAAGGTTTTAGCTTCTGGTTTAAAGAAGCCAAGCACAGGATATCTCGTCAGCAGTGATTTTAAAACGGATGAATGCTGATTGATGTTCTTCTTTCCATACAAATTTAACATCTTGCTTCAATAATTCGTGCAACGGCCTGGCGATGTCGGCAAAATTATGGACAAATCGGCGAATAATAAGAGCAGATCCCTAAAAAGCTTCTAACTTGCGTAACCGGTTTGGGGGGTTGGAAATTCTAGAAACTGCTTCGACCTTCCCTGGATCTGGACGAATTCCATCTTTGTCCACTAAGTGACCAAGAATCTTAAGGCTTCTTTGACCAAAACGACACTTTTTATGGTTCAGTGTCAATCCAGCATCTCGTATGCACTGAAGCACCATCCTCAATCTCAAAAGATGTTCTTCGAAAGAGGCAGCGTAGACAACGACATCATCTAAATAACATAGACAGTGCTTCCACTTCATCCCTTTAAGGATACTATCCATCATTCTTTCGAACGTGGCTGGAGGCGTTACATAACCCAAATGGCATAACCTTAAATTGGTATAATCCATCCGGAGTAATAAAAGCCGTCTTCTCTCTGTCTCTTTCATCGACTTCAATCTGCCAGTATCCAGACTTAAGGTCTATTGTAGAAAACAAGCTTGCACCCGAAAGGTATCCAAGGCATCGTCAATCCGGGGTAAAGGGTACACATCCTTTTTGGTAATTTTGTTCAAGCGACCGGTAATCCACACAGAAACGCCAGGATCCATTTTTCTTTTTCACCAGAACAACTGGGGATGACCACGGACTCTCCGAATGCTCTATGATGTCAAGCTTCAGCATTTGATCAACCTCTTTTTGAATTATTCTTCTCTCTTCAAAAGACACTCTATATGGCTTTTGCTTAATAGGTTGGCAATCGCCGGTGTTTATCTTGTGTTTTACTTTACTCGAGACTCTTATTTTGTTCTCAAATCAAAAACATCTGTAAAGTCGTTAAGCAACTTCAAAAGATCTTTCTGTTGCGCCTCACGCAGTTCCGGGTCTACAAGGCATTTGAATTCTTTCACCGACTGTCTAGGGTGCTTCATCTGTTTTTACTTCGATTTTGTCAGCATTCTCGTTCAAAGAACTTACCAATCCATCCTCAATATCCGTCATTTCGCTATACACATGCCAGCTGGTATTATCTGTGGCTGAGAGGAACTGTTAGCAATCCAAATATCTATTTTACCATTCTGGAGTGTGGCTATTGTAGCTGGGACTTTTAGCTGTTTTGTCCATTCAAAATTCTTCATTCCAGTAACTATAACCTTTTCTAAGGTCTGGTGGTCTTTAGCCAAAGCGGAAATCTTTCTTATAGAGTTCCTGGAATGACAACATCACTGACCGCATATAAACCAGAATTACTTCATTCATTTGAGATCATTTGGAGAGACTTCTCCAATCTGAAGTTCACCTGATCCGCAATCAATAATGGCATCAGTTGCTTTGAAAAGTCCCATCCCAATATGAGATCATGACTGCATTGCTGGAATACCAAAATTCGAAAGGTTGCCCCACTCTATTCAAGTTCACTCGCAACATGCATCGTCCTATAGCTTCTACAACCTTACCACAGGCAGTTCGAAGAATCGGGTTGTGTTCTGAAAACATGGGCGTCCTTAGTTGCGTGCGTAATTGTTCGGAAACTACTGAATAATCAGCTCCTGAATCAACCAAGGCATTAACGATATGCCCATTGACAGTTACGGATACAAAGTTTTTGACTAGTTTAGCAGCCGTGTATACTGGAGGGTTTTCGTTTATTGCGGCCTTACCTCCCACGCAGGTCGCATGCCTTAGTTTTCCTCACTGGACCTAACAGGTGAGCGACGAGATGGAGATCTTGATTGGTGGCGTTGTGGATTGCGTCTAGGGTACGGCGAATTACTTCTGTAACGCTGGTAATTAGATTCAGGATCGCGGCCGTAATCAGAAAGAGAGTCGGAATCCCAGCGTTCTGACTGGTCTAATTGCCTTCTTTGTCTTGCTGCGTTAAAAACACGTCGTCTATCACGGCAATATCTAGTCACGTGACCCGGTCGTCCACAATGAAAGCAAATTGGTACGTTATCTGAAGTACGCCAAAGGTCAGTCTTCCTTCCGGTATCCTGTTGAGTTGGTCTGTTTTCTTGTCGAGGTCTCGGCCTTGGTCTCCAGGAACTTCCGCCAGTCCTTTGAGTTCTGTAAGGGGAAGGCGTAGGTTTTTCTCGAGAGAGTGGAGCCAAATTGCTTCGAACTTCTTCTCGGATAATTGATTCTAAATTGCTTGGCTCGTCGTCTATACATGTTGCGATCCGTGGAGTACTTTCTCGATTTCTTCTTTAACAATCCTTCGAATTAGATCGCTTAGATCTCCTTCATTGGCCATTGACATGGGTGTAACATTAGGTAGTCTTTCATATCGTAGCGGTACAACTCGTCTTTTTCTCATGGCATCCACTTCACGGCAACACGTAACAAATTTATCTACTGTGCTAACTTCTCTGTTTATCAGTACCTGGTAGAGATTTTCAGCCACCCCTTTCATGAGATGCGATATCTTTTGATCTTCTGGCATATTTTTATCCACTTTCCTGCATAATGACAATACGTCCTGAACGTAAGACTCATGCGTTTCGCCAGGACGCTGAGCCCTTGTCCTTAATAATCCTTCTGCAAAACTTTTTACGTCCTCAGGCTTTCCGAAAGTCTCTTCAAAAAGTCTCTCGAAGTCTGTCCAACTTTTCAATCGATCTTCATTGTTGTCAAACCACAACCTTGCAGTTCCGCTTAGATAGAACACGACATTTGCAAGACGTACTGTTTCATCCCAATTGTTGTAGTTAGCAATCCTCTCGTAATCATTTTTCCATTTTTCAGCATCTTCGGTATTCAAGCCAGAGAATGAACAAGGCTCTCGTGGCAGCTGATAGGTAACATACATAGATGGGATTGATGATGTTGCCTTGTCTTCCGTTTCACCTTCCGGCATTCTTTTTACAGTTCGGACTCGGCAAGGTAGCAACCCGTATTCTGGAGGTAGCCCTTGGAGCCTTCGACTTTCTCTGATATCCGTTGTTGCCGATGGCTATCGTTACCCCGCGCCTCCACCAAAATGTCGCGTAGAAAGGAATAAGGCGATGTTATCCAATACACAATTTATTTTGTCGTAGTGTTTTACACGGGCAGCACCACAACTGAAGACCTATCAAGCTGCAGTACTTTTATAAACCTGGTGGAGGGTTCTAGAATAACCACCAGGGGAAAGATTAACATAAATTCAATTTACATAATTTGCAAATGTCCATAATAATAAATAATGAAAGTCATGATTGAATTCAACAAACAAATATCTGGGAGGCTCGAACCCGAGCCACTTGCATTGTAGAGCAGTGCTCTAACCGTTCGGCCACTCAGAGCGTATCAGTTTGTGACAATATTATAAATAAAATATGTGTAAAATTAGTGAGAAATTAGAGGGAGAAATGGATTAGAACAATTGTAAATACTGATAATGAAATCAAATCCATTTATAAATCAATACTTTTCTATTTAAATAAGGATCTGCTTGAATCCCATTTAATCTCCTGTACTGTCATATACCATCAAATAAATTAGAGATTGATTTTAATGACATATATATGTTTATTGTTATGTAATTGATCGTATTCTAAAAGTAAAAAAAAATCAAGTAATTAATTGCCTGATTCTTCTGGAATAAATCATTACATATTATGGAACTCTTAAGCAATAACTGTATTTTTTCTTCAAACATGAAACAAATAAAACACGCATATAAAACCCACAATAGCAGATTCACAATCCAGCAGAATGAGTAGCAGAATCAATACTGAACACAGAAATTCGAATCCTCAATCACAATGTCGCATAAGGTAAATTATGTTAGAATTTAACTCTCCTTTTACTTTCCGGCATCGTCCTTATGTAAGCTACAAAGCCGTTCTAAACGTTTTTGGAACTATCTCTTAAAAAAATCCTCTGGGCAATCTTCTGTAATTTTATAGGTGTATCTATTTTTGCTGCAAGGTAACTCCTATTCACTTAGTATTATTTAAAAATAGTCTGTCTTCACCTACAAACGTTCTTTCCGGCCCAATACCAATTTCCGCAGAGAAGTAAACAAAAACTGAAATTTCTATAACAATGTACTACTCATTTAGTTTTTGTATATTAATGATTAAAATGAAATAAAAATACATAAAGCACATGCAATGCAGTTATTTATCAAAAATGATATGTTTTTATTTAAACATTATATGCAACCACAGACATTTTATGAACAATTTAACACATTATTAATAAGGAAATAGATTTATGTAATTTTTTGTAACGAAGTTTAGCCCCTGAAATGTTGTCTGTTAACTGAAAATAATGTTTTAAAAATTTCCGAACAAACATTAAACTACACAATTTTAAAGCTATTTAAAATCTTGGATGAGATATTTTTAGTACAATATTTTAGTCCAGGCTAGTCTTTCGATACTAATTAAAAACAAAGAAGTTTACAGTAATTAGCTTTTTACATTCCCCGCCTAAATGTTCATCAATTAAACAAAATCAAATCGTTGATAAGGCTCTGGATAATTAACATAGTGTAAATTAAAAACAAATTTACAATTTACAGATTTCGTTTATACCCATGTTAACCAAATTGTTACAGCTGATTGTATAATTCTTATGTGTATTTCTAGGTGTGTTTGAATGAGAATCCTTGAAATGTCCATCAAGAGGATGTTCAATACTTCTGAAAACACCTTTAAAAAGAATTAAATTTATAGGAATAACATCCTAAAAAGAAATACTTACTCGTATAATAAAGAAAAAAAATTGATTAGTCTTATCAACAGAAGAACTACTGAAAAGGTAGACCCAATTTTAAATTTTTGAAAAAGATTCATGAGAAGATATTATATTTTCTAACTTTCTTATAATTCTTTATGACTTTATATCTCAATTTTGTTTAATGTATATCAGGGGTTGGCAACAGTAGTGTAAGGGATAATATTAGGGCCCTCTTACAAATTCAGGTACTCAAATATTAATTTGGCACCAGTCAGGCATTGAGCTCACTAGTTCTCTAGTTCTCTGCCATTAACGAATATAATAAAATTCTAACTCCCTCTCCCCTGCCTGCACTTCCATGTTTATACACTACTTCCTTTTCCCTGATTTATTACAGAGATTCGATGATAAGAAAATTAATGAAAATAAGATGTAAAGAAAATAATAATAATGAAGAGATAAATTTAGAAACTATAGCTGAAAAACAGAATTAATAATGTACTTAGTATCCATATCTTAGACAGAGTGGGAATGGTTAATTGACTTGTCAGCGGAAAGCAAATTAATTCGCGTTTTCTAATATTGTTCGCTAGTTACTCATTCTTCTCTCTTCACTTTGTTTCATCATAGTTTCGAGAACATGGTGAAGCATTAACTGTTAGGATACAAATTTCTGGAAAAGAAATTAATCTGAACGTATGCATTCATATACGACGCGAGTCTTCACTATTATTGCAGCAAAGAGAAAAAGAAGACTTTCACATTACTATAAGCGTCAGCAAGTGTTAAATTTCCATTATATTTTCACATTTTGCAAACAGATTACATGTTATCAATGTTCCAATGAAATATTACCTCTTTATAATTAAGGGTATATATAATTACTACCATCAAAAGTCTTCAAATTTCACAGGAATGTTTAGTAATTATTTGTTTTCTGAAAAGTGAAAAGAACTCACTACAAATGATTTAATATAAATTACAAAGCTGGCTATTAAAGCAGCAATACTACGATTAAAAGTAAGTAATAGAACTATACTTATTATACGTATACAGCATAGTAGGAAAGCATGATTAAATTTGTACGTAATTTGGGTAACACGAGATCCTAAGTTAGTACACTCAGTTGACTTGAAACTAAAACGGTTCTAATTTAGGTCATATCATTGAGTAGCATCGGACCTGAATGATAGATACGAGAAAGTCATTCCAAGCTGCTTCGAGTATACCACACTTCATTAATGATTATTTTCTTTCTTCAAAATAGGACTGCGGATTGGTAATTAACCTTGGGGACCTAGTACATTCCCCGGGAATTGGTATCACTTTTAGTGTGACATCATAAAGGTGGATATCAATTGCAACAATGTATTTTTAACACCCAGTTTTCTGCTCAGAGGGTGACACCTGAGATATGACAATGCGAAATTGTACTAAGAATTTAATTATACCGAGAGTACCAAAGCTAAGCAGGCACTCTAGGATCTTTAAAATGCCGCATTTTAGTACAATGTGAACGCTATCGATTTTTGCAACATGAAAATCCACCTACTTGTGCCGGGGCTTAACCCTCATACATGGGCGTGCAATGTCAGTGCCAAACCAACTATGCCACCTAGAATCAGCACTATATCAATCATCGTGGCTGGAAAACATTGGCAGCTTAGTCTCTCAGCAACCCGTGATCAAATGTTTTCACTGCGTGAGAGATCTGGAGAATATTTGAACACCCTCTACGTCGAAGTAGGTCAGGTAACTGGTCACTCAGCTACCACGGCCACAACAATATGGAATATCGATAAACTGCTCTCTCGATAGACTACAATCCCGCCTCTACCAATTTCTGACAAAGGCTGGTGATAATTTCTTCTAACACGATCTTCTCATAAACAATCAACATTCAAATGCGATTCCTGAATGAGATACCCGCTGTTTAACCTTCATTTTATACCAAGTTTGAAATGCCGTTTCTCCCACCTGTGACGAGCGATCGCCTTTAAAAGCTAATAATTTGCTTATCCAAGCAGCGTCTTCCTTCCATGTGAATTTATGGTTTGTATCACCCATCTTTTATGGGTTTGCAGTTTTTTTTTGTCCAACAGTGTTGAACCAATGCTATGCCATTATTGGTGGCTAAATCATACACTAGTAATGAAACAGTCGATGATGTTATACTGGATTTACATAAACTGTATGAGCAAAGTTATACTGGTGCAAAATTCGAATACAATTTCTGTCGTAACAGTATCATTAAATAGGGCAATGTTTATTCAAACATCTAGCGAACATTTAATTGCATGTGTTATTTTAAATAAATATCAGTGCACTACCAATATATACTATCCATAACGTTTAATTGAAGTAGTCTATTCAAAATAAATTCAGTGGTAATTATTCAGAGATCATCTTTATTCCGAATTTCAGAGGCTGATTTTATTCCATAATAAATTTAGGTGCTTGTCTTGAGAACTTTCTCCTCGCAGTTAAACAAATTAGAATCGCGGAACGACGAAAAATGATTCATTCCAAACCTTCCAATTAAATTGCATGTTGAACGACATATTAATTTGAGCTACTCGACCAATTGCTTACGTTCAAAGCTTCCAGAAGATTAAATTATTGTTATTACAATCAGAAAAGGCCAATTTTAACGAAGGTATTCTGTGACATCAATTAGTAAATTCTTAGACTATGAGATGTCGTATGTTGTTGAATATTTAAGCGACGAGAATTGTCTGTTTGTTTCTGGAAAGGAGTTTTGACGAAAATTTTAATAGAATAATAAAACAGGCAATTTTTGCATTTTATTGTGTTAAAATTTAATACAAATGTTGTTCTTTGTTAGGAAAGACAGGAATAATCAATAACTATAAAAAGAAAGGAGGACCAATAATAGTCTTTCTTTGTCGTTTTTTCCTAAATTCTGTGCTCAGCAACTTGTTACACTTCAGAAGAGATAACAATGGATTTTATAAGTGGTATTATTCAGTTAATTTGAGTAAATATTATTTTTATACATTTAAAGTGAAATAATACAGCGGTCCCGACAAGCTACTATGTATTTGTATCCTTTTTCCTAAGAAATCGAAACGAAATTCGCTTAGCACGAAAATATTTTCCTTCTTGAGAACGAACAAAATAAACGAAAACACCAGTCGGATTGGCATGTCGTACTGTATCACCGGAAGAATTCATTGCAGTAGAGGATGCTAATGGCTAAACGTATGTAATTAGGAGGACAAAGATATTTTGGAGTTTGTTCAAAGCTCACAAAATATCATTGATACAGATTCAGACGATGAAAAAAGGAAATGAAAAACACAGCTCCTGTTCCTGTGTCATCCAAAATGAGAAATATTATGAAAAGTATGCAGAGTTATTTGGACGCATATTCCAATGGTGATAACAAAATGGACGACATTGAACAATTTGCTCACAATTTGATGCTAAAAAAGATAATGCAAAGAAAAATATCAAATTATTTTCCAAAAACTTATTATTTAAAAAACATAAAATTTTTTATTACATTTAGGTTGTTGTGAATATTTTTGTAGCATTGATTTTTATTAAATATATGCATATATACATATCTATGTAAATAAATTAAACACTAATAAACTTAATTTTGTTGATATTTTTTTCGCAATATTCTTTAATGCGGAACAAATATTTCAGTCCCTTCAGATAAACTGAAACAGATAAAATAATTATAAACTGAAAGCAATGAAATCTGTTTTACTTCTTTCATTGTTAAGAAAGAAAATTCGAAGAAACTAAATAAAGATAAACTATTTCAGCAAAATGTTAAAAGACAGAGCTCGGGTTAAATATAAATTAAATCTGAAGTATCTTTCTCGCCTCTAATTCCAACAGTTCAAATTCTATAAATTCAGTTTTTAAACTGTTCTCCATAAAGATTTTGTTTAGTTGATTAAATAATGTTTGTGTTAAAGAAATTTAAATATTACCATTGTATTTCTCTATGCGCATGATAAATCTTTTGTAATTTTAAGCAAATAACAAGAAAAATAATTCCTAGGAACAAACTTTATAATAAATAGAAAGAAAAAAGAACAACAAATTACTAGGAATAATCGAAGTTTGAAGTACTGTAAACGCGGAAAATGTACTTTGTAGATTTTAATTTTTTCCTTCTTTTATAAAATCGAATTGAAACTGTTGAAACAATAACGTTAAAAAATTTCATATTTGTCACAGATAAAACATATATTTAAAATAGGTTTGAAAAGGCTTTATTTCCCAAGATCTACTTAAACAAATATTTTTTTTTACTTACTGTAATAATTTGTTAAATACTTCTTACTACAAGATATTATGATTTACTTTTCATTTAGTTGGTCTAATAAATTAACATCCACTTTATAGACTAATCTAACTGCATGCATTAAATAACAGCATCCAATGGGGGTAAATTCGTGAAGATCACGTGATAATAATGCAATCACATGTTCTCCACTGAATTCGAGATTCACATTATACTTATACACGTTGTTCTACTCTAGTGAATTTACATACAATTTCAAACTTCTTCATTGGCTAAATATGTTCAAAAATTAAAACTCCCCCAAAAAGTTATTCAAAATTTAAAAAAAATGAAATATATATTGCATAAGTATACTTTAAATTCAAAGGCATGAGTAAGTTTTTTACTGTTGAAAATAATGTATATTTTGAATAAATGTTTCTACAAAAAGCAAAAGTTGGCAACTTTGAAGCTCATTAATGATAGGCTGGAAACTGATAGGTATTTATCATGTGACTGTGACGTCACAGGAATTAAGGCCATTGATCAGTTGAAATTAAACAAAAACATAAATACACACGGCAATAGAAAAAAATAATACAATGTATACAACTCAGAGAAAATAACGATTTTTCAAACAGGCCTCATTCTTGTCTCAATAAACATGCGTCCTAAATTTAATTGTTGAAGGTTTAGAGAAAGTTTGGATTATTTTCCGTTTCAAAGTTATCTAAAAAATGAATATTTTAATATTACTGTAAAATATACAAGCATGCCTTTTGTTATTTCCATTATTAACATTTTAACTCTCTTCAAAATGATTCTTTCAAACACCTTCTTGAAAGAAGCAAAAAAAATGGGATATTTGTGAAAATTACATGAAATTCAGTAATATATTTCTCGTACTTTCAAAGTAATTATTTAGTATTAGTATGCATAATAGCACAACTACGCAAACAATTTATTATACTTATTCACTATTGTATGACTACACCGAATTGCAGTCGAGTAATAAATATTAAATTATTTATTAGTAAAACTTTAATAATGATAATGATTTCCGCAAAAGATCCATAAAATTATACCAGGTTTTTCTTCTTTACTTTGAAATAGGTACGAATTTAACGAAAGAGAGAAATTACAATTCTTCACGTCGCAGTAACTAGTATCCATTTGGATGCTTGCCAAAAGTTTTCTTCGAATTAAAAAGCTTAATTTAAACCTTAAATTCGTACTTTAAGAAAACAACTTGGTGTATTGGGTATTTATTAGGCGTGTATTACAAATATAATAACGTAAATGGTACAATGAATACCTAAGAAAGGTTCACTATTCTTTCAAATAGTTTGAAGAAAAAGAAATAAAATATTAGATTGGTGTGTTCGAAAAAATATAGAATTATAGTTTCTAACTTTAATTACTTCATTACGAATGATTCGAATATTATGAATATTTTTGAGAATAAAAACTGTTAAAAAATACACTTTATGAACAGTTTTATTTCGTTTACATTATACATCAGGATTATTTGAACTGTATTTCAGAGAAAGAGTTTATGTTACTCATAGAATAATTTATAAATTTTAAAAATGTATAACAATAATCTACGATTATATATACATATAAAAGGAGAGGGACACTCGTATATACACACCGAAAAGTCATTTCATATGACCACAGCGCACGCCAAGTTGATGGTAGAGTATGTATATTAAGTGCCCGTTCACTGTCTTTTTATACGTAGAACATATAGCGGCATTATGGAAGGAATAGCAAATTTAAATATTAATGATTTATTATTTCGATACATAATAAATCGTTACGACATGGGGAATTAAAAAAGATTCAGAAATGATGCATTTGGAGGGCTTCCCACTTACAGTAGGTGTGAGTACTTATTTGAGGTAGAGTGAGTGATTTTGGGGTTTATTGGCGCAAGAACCGATTTCGGCTATACTGCGCCAAACATTTGTTTTAATATCTGTGGTCTAGATGGGAAGAGAAAGAAATAATGAATTGAATGACAAGAAAGAGGGTCGAAAATAGAGAAGGATCACTAGGGTACCCCGGTTTCGTGAAGCCCATGTTTACCAAAGACAGTAAACCCCGTTGGAAAAGGAAAATATCACTAGGGCACCTCGGGATTGAGACACCCGCACTCACCTAAAGAAGGTGAGCCCCCTGAGGGGATTATTTAAGGTAGAGAATGGATGGTAAAACAGCGTCGTCGGTCAGTGGTTTATTGGTTACAGCATATTGCTTCAGGGGGAGAGTGGAGATTGCTGCTCATTGTTCATCCTACTAGAAGGATTACAGCGGCCGATATCACCATCAGTTACAGAAGTGGCGACTCAAAACAGTGTAGCATAGATTGTTGCATATGAGCCTACGAAGTCGGTGCCGTAATCATGTTCATAAACGTCGATGGCATGTTTGCAGGCGCTGAGCCATGGAACTTCGCAATTGAATCATAGAAGAAAGGAAAAAAAGTCATCCTGTCCGACGAATCACGTTTTCTTGTCACATTGATGGGTAAATGTGGACTTCTGACGAAAACTCTGTCAACTAAGATCACGATTGGCTGGATGCAAGGTGGAGGAATTATTGTGGGAGTATTTTCACGGGATTCAGATCAAAACCCATGATTTCTTCAGAGCAATTTCAAACTCTGACGTTTAGACACTATGTGAACGTCATTGTAGGCCAGGTGCACTACTTCGAGGTAATAATGCTCCAGGAGGAGTAGTAATGGCGTTTTTACCCAGGTAATGTACCACATTTTAAAGGCTGACACACTGAGGAGATTTGGGTGAATATCAAGTCTTGCCTTGGCCTCCGAATTCATTTGACATGAATCCATTCAACATTTGGAAAGCGGATTTTGGGCTACGATGCTACCACATCGCAATGTGAGGGAATCGCTTGACCAATTGTTGAGTGCTGGGTACTAGATATCTCAGACTACCTATGAGTTCCTTGTTCAGTCGATGACTCGCCAAGTGTTGGTGGTTTTGAGGACAAATGGTGGTCCTACTTCATATTAAGCAAATGATTATTGTGAAATAGCTATTCATATATATATGAAATTGATCAGTGATTCTCAAACTTTCAATATTTGCAACCCAAATTTCAATTATAATTTTAATCACGCCCCTCTTATACAATAACATTGTATTGAAAGCAATAAAAAATGTACTTTGAAGCTAAAGCTACAATACGGCTTTAGTAATAAACTATAAAAATTATCAAGATAAGTTTTATATTTTGTACATGACAAGTCCATGGGAGGTATTAGTAATTATTAAACTTGTTTTTAGTGTTAATAAATTAAGTAACAAAAACATTGTGCAGTACTGATGCATTTATAAGTATGTAATATCAGTGTAGTGTGTTTTTAATTTTATTAAGTCAGAAAGTATTTTAATTTGCTTTCTTTCTGTAAAATAATTCTTATTTTAACACTTTTATTTTTGACTTTTCAATATGCTCACCCCTGTTGCATAGTAATATCAAGCCTCTCTTGCGGGGGGGGGGGCAACCCATAGTCTTAAAAACGCTGAAGTAGATTAAACTCTTTGGAACACTTTTTTAGTAAATGTTCTGATATTATTTCTTCTTTTATGAAAATTAAAGTATCAGTAAAATATAGATGTAGAAATACCAGCTAAAGTTTTTCTTATTACCGTACAAATGTTTCTTGTAAAATACTTCGATGTCAACATAGCATAAAGATAGCATTGGATGAAAATGTAAGTTAAGGACAGCTGAGTCTTATCATTTTTACACTCAATTAAACAAGAACATCAAGTCCAGGGATGGGGAACCAGTAGCACGCATGCCATTCATGGCACGTGACACAATATTTTGGGCACACCTTGATCAAAAGTGAGAGAGATCTCATTCAAGCTTTTGAGGCAAAACAGCATGTTTTCTTAAACGATATTAATACAAGGTCCTACAAGTTCTTCCCAAACTTGGAAAATAGGTCAAAGATTTAGATATACATGAGAAATCAGATGAAGAAAAAGAATTGATTTCCGTAATTGATTCTTCTAAAAAATAATTTTCAGCGAGATGTGTTCTCAGTTCAAATAATTATCGGAAGTGTATTAGGTGACGTCATTTGATAAACTAAACTTGTCCCAGTTTGACTGGTTGGAAATTGAAGAATTTGAAATGTGTAACTGATTGCTTTCCAATCTAGTTAAATATGGATTCAAAAATTTATTTAAACTAGAAAAAAATTGGATTTAATGTAGTAAAAATGCCAATAATGAAAGTTTGGAAACATAGAATTCGATTCCATACACATTTAACTGTTTGAAGAAACTGACTCATGCTATTATAACCATATTTTCATCTACCAATCCCTGCGAGTCTTTATTTTCAGAGATAAAAAAAATGAAAGACTCGCTTATAGAAACTGTTTTACAGATGAATCCAATTCAACATGCATTTTACTAAGTAATATCTAAAAATCCTTTTTAAGTTATTTGCCATCTAATCTGCAACAACAGAATTAACACTAACATTACTTTATAATTTGAATTATACTTATAACTGAAACATTTACTGCTAAACAGTGCAAAATGTATTTTTTTGTTGTGAATAAAACGTTTTGAGTTTTTATTAATTAGTTTTATATGTTCCCAATAAACACAAGTCAGTATTATTTGACGGCACATCTATACCTCATTAAATATTTCTATAGAAAAACGTTCTATAGGCACGTTGATCCATAAAGGTTCACCACCCCTGTTCTAGTCTATACTTAAGGTATCCAACTGGTTGCGACAACTTTTTTTTAAAAAAAAGGAGATATGGGAATTTTTTTTTAATTTTTAGATTTGTTTAGTTCATTTTAAGTAAAATGTGCTAAAATGGTGAATAGAGAAAAAGATATAATTATTACTAAAATGGGAAAAAAATACGTAAAATTTGACAAAAAATAGCATAAACGCGGTCCATTTTGTACTAAAGGTTTATAAACAAATTTTTAATTTTTTCAATCTAATGTGTTGCTATATTATTCAAGTTTGAAATGACCTTCAGGATAAGAGATATTTTCTTTTTTACAAAAACTAGAGCACTTTATCTCAGTCATTATATGAAATTGCTTAAAAAACAACTGTGATTATATTCACATAAGGGACGGTAAATTTTATAATAAAACAGTGATTCAAAATCTGAAAGTTTAAACAATTCTACTTGTATACAGAACTTACAGAAAAAATTTCAGTACATTATCTTCAAAACTTTTTGAGCAATCGCTGACCCCGTTTGATTATTTTCAAAAAATCACATTTCGAGTAAAACGCGTTTTAAAGTATGACTTCTTGCTTAAAGTAGTGGAATCTGCTGTTGCTAAAACACTTGTAGTTTTTGTTCTAGTGAACGGAAAATGATAAACTTGGTATTTTTATAAAGCTAATAAGATGGCCCATAAAATAAATTCATAAAACAATTTTCCCATTTTTGACAAAATTCACAATTTTAGGGTAATCGGATACCTTAAGGCAAACATTTGTTTTACAGAATGGTCCCAGAATGAAACTAGTCACGAACAAAAAAAAAACTTTGTCATAATGTGAAATTTATTTTTATCTTTTTTAAAAAATTTATTTATATTTATTATTATAGAAAACTTCAAAAACATTGCTTAAATAGGAAACTATTGAATAAACAAATATTATAATAATAGTATAATAAATATTCTGGTTAAAATCCAGAAATGCATTAACATTTTAAAATAAAGAGCCATTTTACAAAAATTAGCTTAAGTTACATATTTTTCATCATCTGCATGTTTTTGCATTTTTTTTTCAATTTCTCAGTTACGACATTTTATTACTTGCAACAACAGAGCATGGTCAATTTCGAAAGTAGTATTTTATCCAGTGTTAAAAAACCCCAAATGAAGTAGTAGAAAAATAGCGGATATTTATGTCTCTAAATTACTTTTCCATTATCAATATTATTTCCACGTATCATTACAAGGCTCTCTGAAGAAATAAAGCCTTTTTCCTCTTTATTTCTACAGAGGGAAAAATAAAAGCTATTCTATTCTCCATTCGAACGATTCCTTCCACTACATTTTCCCCATTCAAGAATTTGATACGAACAAGGGGAAAAAATACTCAAGAGAAAAAAAAAACGCTTAAAGGAATAAAAATTGCTACAAAAAGAAGCATGAAAAAAATCGTTTGCAGAAAACATTTTCTCTTTGTTTTTACGCTTCAAATGAAAATAGACTTTTTTCTCCCTTCTTTTTACTTTTTTTTTACTTCTAAACGCCATGGTTAGTTGTATTGACTTTCTTTTTGAAGAAGATGAACCTTTCATTTACAGTGCTTTTAGGTATTTTTGTTTGAGATGGCTGAATTCTTATAAGGCAGGCTGCTTTTTATTTATATTCCTTATCCGCTTTCGCTTTTGACAGATTTGAATTATTTAAGAAGTTAAGATTCTTTTCTCGTGCGCAGACATTCTTTGAGAAAAACGTGCTAAGCCTTTCAAAATTTTGAGATTAAAATGAAACAATATATTTTCAAAGTAATGGGCGATATTAGTATCAATTTTCCTTGGGTTGACAGAAAAAAATAATCTTGTAAAAACTTGAAGCCCTATCAAATGATTGTCAAGCTTGCTTCAACAAGTCTGAGTGACAAATGAGTGAGTGAGAGTTTTATTTACGTCGCATTATAAAACTACACGAGAGGAAGACATCTGAGCTGGCCCACCATCTCCTAACTTCCACACTACACCAATGGCAGGAGGTTTGAGTCTCGACTATTTAACTTTCTGCCTGGGGGAACTTCAGCGCTACAAGGCTGAATCTCATGACATACCAGTCACGACTCCACTACCACTAGACTACCGCGACCACAAGTTAGAGTGCCAACAGACGACACGTGATCATGATCACACGTGGGTTCGAGTCCTGGTGTCCTTGAGTGTTGCTTAATTTTGCACAAAAAAGCAACACGAGGTTTATTGGGGTGGAATCTCGTAACTTTGAACAATGGTCGATTGACGAGTACGATACTTGAGCTGCCACCCACCTTCCGGACTTCCACACCATGCCAACGGGGGCACTGTGAGCCTCCGACAGATTTAACTCATGACACTCCAGCCAGGAGTTCGTGACTATGACTGCAAGGCTGGTGTGGCCCCATTCCCTGTTTCAATAGATTATTACTGACGTACAGTGTTCGAAGTCAACCTAGTATTACATAAAATGATTTTAGAACAATTAATTACATTATATACATATAATACTGCTTTCTTAATACTATAAAACGATCCAAAGATTAAAGATTTTAATTAAGACATATTGAATTAAATATTTATTTAACATCAAAGTATAAGAGAAGAAGTTTGGAACCTATTTATTAAATGCTGAAAATTATATTATTTTTAAAAAAATGATGCATATAAAATTATTTCTCCCTTGCATACGATAATGAAGTCAATATTTTTTCAGTAATTGAATATTTTTCTGAATGGCAGACTATCTTGGAATGCCAGTGAGTGGTACAGCAATGTACCACCTGTTATACACCAATGTATAGTAGCTGGACTTCATAGCTCTCATAGCTCACGTGCTGAACAGTTACAAACAGTTATTGTAAACACTACACTTGTCAACGACGCTTTCAATGAACACTCCGTCTTGCCTTCCGTCTCTAATTTTTTGTGTTTGTACCACACCGCGTCACTTGCGTCCATACATTCCTATACAAGAAAGGATTGTTAGAATATCCTGTACCTACCCTTAAAGTTTGTACCATGAATTCGGGTTCACCCTCTATATAGCATTATAGATCTAATGTTACCAGTAACAACAAACAAAAACTAAACAAGTTAACACACAATTTTGTCGTTTTTTTTAATTTTGCGAGCAGTTTTATCATGAACACTAAGATAAAGTTTCTAAATCATCAAATAATTTTGCTTATTACAGAAGTGCTCAAAAATCTCTTTTACTGTTTTTTGGAGCAATTTCCTTCATTTTCAAAGACGTTATCGTTACTGACAAAAGCCAGTGCATCACTTACTCTACGAACCCATCCGAATTATTTACGACCGATCTAAATTCTCGAGAAAACACTTCGTAGAGATATTTCCTCCTGTTATTCTCATCGCCGACATTTTCTATAAACACTTCTACGAAAATCTAGGTTTAGACAACGTAAATCAGTATTGCCCACACGAGCAGCATATATGAATTTTAAATCAGAGCACTCATTCATAGACAGGCCATTTCGGAATAGAAATATCGCTTCTAAGGGTTTATTTTAAAATATTTCTCTAGTACCGAACATTTATTCAAAGCATTACGACGGAAAGATTGAAAATATTTTATGTTTTCATGCGTTGATCAAATCCTACTCCGTCTCTATAATGAAAAGATCATTTTAAAGCTGCTCGAATTTTATGATTTTATTTCGTACGTTTACTTCGTTTCTATTTAATTCAAAACAGTTTAGCGAGATTAATTAGAAGCATTAAAGTAGAATTATTTAAAAAGCGAGTAAAATATTTTTCACGTTTGTTGTTATTTAGGCGAATTGATTTTAGTATCAGTATTTTAATAGGATTTATTTATTTTAAGCAAAAGTTTGTTACAAATGAGGTTGATTTTGAAATAGTAACGATGAAAGTAGCAATAATGCTTAACATAAATTGACAGAAATTAAATAAATTAACAATGTTGGTTCTATCTTTGCTCAATTTTTTTTTTAAAAAAAGATTTTTTTTTTAAATAAAATTATTGGGGACAAATTATACGTTAAAATGTTTTTACTTTCAGTATCGATTTTTTCCCTTCAAAACACATGTTGGCCAAAAGTGTTTAATTTAGGCTCTTAATTAAAAATAAGGTCTATACCAAGGCTAGCAAAAATAAGAAAACGATGTGTGTGTATGGTATGTAAACTGTGTATTTTTGTGAGATAAAAATTATTAGTTACAAATGTTGTTTCTTTTTAACACTAACAGATGCGTGTACCATATATTTCCCCCCGTAATGCATTTTTTCTTTAAAAATTTACCCGAAATTCAAAACTCGTACGTACTCCAAATTGAAATAAAAATTTCTGCAGTTCCGCTCTGTGCATTCGAAAATTTTGCCACGAGAAACTTTTGTTATTTTCAACTAACAGTTGCAGAGAAAAGGAATTCGAGAAAATACAACCTTTGACAAATTTCGGTGAATGAAGTCAGAACCAGAGATTTGGCAAAACTGGTGAACCAAAATGCTGCACATGCATAACGCAGGTGTTGAGCATTTGCCCCCACCGTTGTTCAGTTCAGCGTCGTTTGTGTTCCGAATAAAACTTGTTTTACAAATTGCTTGTTTAGTGTGTTGGTTCTTAACTGAGAACAGGAAAATGAACGAACAAAACATCCATTTAAAGTTTTGTTTTAAGTTTAGCAAGACATCGGCAGAAACTTATTTGATGCTGGTACGTGTTTTCAGATCAATCCATGTTTTCAACTGTCCATGAAGTGTGTGTACGAGTGGTTCGCTCATTTTCGAGAAGGCCGGGGAAGTGTTTCTGACAACCCCCGTAGCTAAAGACCAGCGAAGAAAAGATTGAGGAAGTGAGTACATTAATCACAAAAGATCATCGATAAACTGCGTGCATATTAGCTAGACGATGAATGTTGCAAGGGATATTTAAATTTTGCGCCGTTTCATGAAATGTCTATGCAGTGTGCGACCCCAGTACGCACAAGGTTCATGGTTTTTCCTTCACGAGACAATGCTCGCTCTCACACGGCCAATATCGTCAAATAGCTCCTTGCAAAAAAGGGGGTAGTGCAAATTGAACATCCGCTGTTCTCACCAGATCCTCAATCTCTTCTCCCTATTCTCACGACTCAAACTCGCTTTGAAAGGAAATAGATTTGACGATATTTCTGACATCCAACGAAACGTGAAGAGGCTTTTTAGCATCTAAAAAGAAGACTTCTTGCAAAGTTTCCAAGACATATACAGCAAGCAGATCTCAGCGGTGCATAGTTATGGGAGATAACTGTTTCGAAGGTCAGTAAGGTAACTTACGTTAATATTTCATCTACGTTAATGTTGCAGGACTATTCACCGAACTATATTGTCAGATCTACATCCATTACAATGACTTAAATCCAAGTGATAGTTAAGGTTTCAGACGATCTCTCTGAATGTCTTTTTAAAAATGAATAACATAGCAACTCATCAGAATTGAAAAATTGCACATTTGCTTATAAACTTTTGGTACAGAATGAGGCGCGTTTAAGTTATTTTTTGTAAATTGTTACCCATTTTTTCCCAATTTAGTGATAATAATTTATTTTTCTCTTCTCAAGTTTAGCATATTTTTCTTAAAATGTACTAATCAAATCTAAAAACATCAAAAAGTCCCCATATCTCCATTTTTTTTAATAAAGTTGACGCAAATAGTCGGATACCTTAAGTGCTGTATATCAGTGTTTCCCAAACTTTTCATCATCGTGGACCCAGTAAAGGTTTGATAATATAACCGCGGCCCGCTGAGAGGGGGGAGACGTTAAATGTTTATATTCTAGATTGTTTTGATTTTATAATTTTAATTTATTTAGACATGCCTTCAGAATAAAATACAGTTACACCTAACAATGAAAATAAAGTGATTTAACATGGAACATAAAGTGACTCCCATCAATAGCCACACAAATCCAAGAGAAATACACCATAGAAAAAATAAAGTGAAAATAATTTAACATCCCCTGGACGGCCCGGAACCATTCTATCAGCGGCCCAGAGAGTTGAAGTCCATATATGATCGGCATGCAAAGAATCCACACGAAATTCGCTCTCTCCATTTGCAATGTATCACTTGCCATCTATTAGTGATGTGAGGAACTTTACGTGTTACCCTCGTATTTATTTCAACATTATGACAAATGTGCTTAAGATGATACTTCAAAGCATTTAAATAAATTTTCAAAATGATTTTTCAATTCCACATAAATACCCACGAACATGATTGCTTGCTTCAACGTACACAAAAGCTATTGGCGACAAACTTCGTAATTTTGAACCATTGCCAATTAACAAAAATAAATTACTCTCCATTAATCCTTAATTTCATATTAGGATATAAAATGAGTATTTCTAATGCAAGTGGAAAATATATCGTTAAATATAAATAAAAAATTTTTTTTTTTAATGTTTAAACTTTTTGTTTTATATTTTGTTAAAAATGTATAGTTTTATTATTGTTAAAACTAATTTTTTAACCATAATAATCAATCAGCTCTTATAAAATTATATATTGATTTCTTGCTTCACTTTAATTTCATTTCGAAACTATAATCATAAATAAAGTTATCCAATTATGTCATAAAAATTTTTTTAAACTATAATTTGGAGAAATTTCTTATAGTTACAAAAAAATTGTTAACGCGAAATATTTTATAACTCAGTAAATAAACGCAAAGATATATTCATATTTAGTGCTAAAATAATTTTATTTAAAATCCTTATATGGAGAATAAATCGCCTTTTTTTAAACAAATGAATATTAAAAAAGAGGATTTTAAGACAGTTTCTAACGAAAAAATTGAAAAGCGATGAAGATATAAATTTTAATCCAAAATACTTTTTCCTCTTAATTAAGAAAACTGTCTTTCTATTCAAAGTAAATTAAACAGAAAAAGAAGTTTTAAAAAATGAGGAAATACCTTTAAGTGATATAAGTCTAGACACATTTTTAGGGAAACGCTAAAAGCTGGAAGTTTCTTTAAATATTTGACTGCTTTTATCCTTTTTGATTTAGGGGGGAAAAATTAAGCGAAAAGTTTTATTTAAAAAAGCGATACTTTTAAATATTTAGTGGAATGTAGCTTTGTTTTTTTAACATAATCTTACTTCATCTTCATTAAT
Source organism: Trichonephila clavata (assembly GCA_019973975.1). Taxonomy (NCBI): domain Eukaryota; kingdom Metazoa; phylum Arthropoda; class Arachnida; order Araneae; family Nephilidae; genus Trichonephila; species Trichonephila clavata. The sequence continues at coordinate 22,721 of BMAO01032707.1, forward strand.
CTAAATTTAGTTTTTATTCCGTATTATTTCTGTAAAGGAAATTCAAACTTATTTTTGTAAAGAATTTATTCTAATTATTTTAAGTGGATAATTTAATAAAGGACAGAAAAAAAATAACCTGCTGTTGTATAAACAAATAAAACATTAGCTAATTTACAGGTTTGCTTTAAAAAAGATTAAATAGTCTACAATGGCATATATAATTGATATATTTCACTCAGAAATTGTGTATTTCACTCTTATTACTTTTTCTAACAAGATGAAATTTAAGTTATCTATTTTGCATTTTTTGGTTGTATTTATTCGTTCAAACACCATATTTTGTCAAGAAGCTACAAATATTCACTAAGCAATAAATACTTAGGGAATTTATATGAATAATTTTTAAAAATATATACTTGTATTCCAAACGTAAGGTAAACGAAAGAAAAATAAGGCGAATTGGTTGACAAAAATTAGGGTAAAAAACTGGGAATGAGTTCCACCGGTGTTACCCATGTTTAGCAAAGATGAAAAATCTCATGAGTGAGAAAAAATATTCTTTCGTGTATTTCAAGATCTTAAGAAACTGATCCCTCGAAATTTTTTCTACACACATATGTAATGGATGCATTTGTGTGTGTGTGTGTGTGTGTGTGTGTAGAAAGTCGTGACAAGACAAATAGTCGAGTAGAAAAAAACTTATTAACGTATCTTTAACATTTGAGATAGTAGATATAACATGTTCTTTCGCTACAAGTAGATTGAAAAAAAATTAGGTAGAAGAATCCCTACGTTCTCTCAGCTAGGGAAATACAATGAGAAATATAATAAGGATGTTGTAATGACTGCGTGGGAACAAAAGGAATATTCTCAGAAATTGCATAGATGGTTTTAAGGAAAATTTAGCTTTATAAGGTCGCTTAGAAAGGCTTGTGTAAGCTGTTAATATAATGTTTTTCTAGAAAAGGGGGAGGGGGAATCGAAAGACAGGGTTTAATCCTTTTAACGTGGAAAATGAAATGAGACAGAGGACTTAGAAAAATGGTACTTGTAATTACGATAATCAGGTATAATTAATAAAAGATTCGAACTTATATTACAATTACGTAAGAGATTGTTACAAATAAATATAATTTAGAAACAAATGTACAAAGAAGGAAACATATGTATAGTAAATACTACATAATGAATAACATAAATGATTTCATTATGTATGTATGTATGTAACAAAGCCGAAGACACTGATCGGGAAAAAATCCTAGAATATAATAAATAATCCATATTGCATTTAATCAGAAATTTTAAGAGCTATTTTAAAGTGTCTTAGTTTAGCATAAAATTTTGCCTTATTTCTTTGTCTTTTTATCCAAAGACTTTTTGCATCTTCTAGAATAGAAAATAAACGGTATTATTTCATAAATACTCAATAATAGAGTTTCTGCCCTTTTGAAGAAGATTTGAAAGTCCTATGTTAGTTTTATTCAATCACAAAATATTAAACTAATTACAAAAGTTTTGTCGCGTTCTCGCAAGTATTTCGTCGCCAGAGGCGCCAATTTTCCTTTCGTTCACGCCAATCGATTTGAGACATAGTGTTAGAACGTAATTAAACTTATGGCTGCTTTAACCAGTAATGAACATATTTTTTAAAAAATTGCTCTGTGCAGAGTTTTACAAACAACAGCTTTAGCTACCAAGAGACTATGTAATAGAATGTGAAATTTACTACAAGAGTTACTTTCTTCGTGAATAGATCACCAAACAGTGGTTCTAACACAGAAAGAAAAAAATCTTTACATGGGGCGTTGACACATGTTACGATACTTTAATTTGAAAAGTCGCCAAGTGACTTTTTATTCAGTGATAAAATAAAAGCTACTTTAATGGCTATTTAGGTTAATTAAGGTAATTTCTAGATATTAAAGTAGATGATTTTCAGACGATGTAACACACAGCAATACTTATGAATCCGATGCCTTAAGAAAATATCTTAAATCTAGAAAATTCCAGGAATCAACTAAAATTGATTACTTTGATTCAGAATTTGACACAATGGCGAACAATAGTAATTTTCTTAACAGCATATATCTTGATACATCTTCACTAATTATCAGGAATTATTTCAGATGGACTCTTCACTGAAAAATGTTTTACTTGTTTCAAATGCTAAACAATCGGCATTTCGACCAATACTTCAAAAAGTGGTATCTGTGTATATTTTTGTCTACAAGTTATTGGTGTAGTTCATGTGCGTTGAAGGCATATTAATATGAAAGTTTTGCATTCGTATTGGCGACAGATATCGTGGTCAAAAGTGGTCATTTGAGAGTGAGTGCTTATTTTTGTCGCATTATAAAGCATCACGAAGGCTATTGGCAACGGACCTCGTACTTTTGAACCACGGACGAGGACGACACTTAGCTGGTAACAACCCCAATCTGAACTTCCATACCACACTAATTTGAAGACGTTGTGACACGACAGATTGAACCCGGGAGTGGCCACTCGGAGCACAGAGTCATCCCAGACTCGCAGAATCGTTAGTTGAGGGAAAACTTAATTTGTCGCCAATGCCTTGACAGTATCATCCTATATGATAGTATTTATGGGAACTAAAATGTATTTGTCACATATCTCTTTTTTTGGCAGTGGCACACGTTTTGTTACAGTCTTAAGGTACATGTTTTGACTGAGTTCCCCCGTGAGATAACTTTTATTCAAAAATATTTTCTAAGAACATGTCACATTTTCCCTCTGTGAACAACGTAGTGTTTTTGATGTGCTGTTCGACTTATTATGGTTTATAAATGTAAATTAGCAGAATATAAAAAAAGAAATGACATCTGTGATCTCTATTGAAGAAAGTTGAAACTGATCAAGCAAGGGAAGAACCTGTGCTGAAATAATGCATATTAATCATGATAGGGAAAGCAAATTTGAGAAAAGCGATGAACTGGAAACGCTTGAGTTGAAAAGGAAATTTTTCAAATGCTAAATCTAAAGAATTCCGCCAAGAAAAAAATGAAGCCATAAAGACACCACAAGACACATTTCACCCTGTCAAAAAGACACATGCTAGGAAAGGTTCAACACGCTATTTGTCGATCATCAACGGACACTAAAATTACAATAACTTGAAAAATATGACAGTTTTGCCTGCAAAAAATATTTTTGTAATTTTAGCGAAAAGTGTCCGTGAATTTGTGCCCTTTATTAAAGTCACGGACATTTGAAACTTCTTGGTTCAGTTTGATGAATAATTTTTCTCAAATTATGAAAGCCCTTAAAAGTAGGTAAGTATACTTTCTCTTAATTAAATTAATCACTTTAATTATAACTTTTATCGTGTATAATAAAAATAATTATAAAAATAGGATTGGGGTGACTCAGCCACCCAGCTCGACCATTAACGTTAGTATCGAGTGTGTGCCTGCTCCCGGGTTAACGAACATCAGCTTCTCTACATGGCAGATCTCCAGTGGTATTAGATTCGAACTCATGACGCGTCGGACACGAATCCGTGACATGACCACTAGGCTACAGGGATCTCCTATATACATATTCATTAATAATATGTTTAATTTTACCATAACTAACTGAATGCTTTGCAATATGTAAGGAATATAGCATGCCAGCACAGATCAAAGTATAACCACAGTAATACAATAGCAAACCCTTAGACTCAGGATTAATATAATGTAGAGTTAAACATAATTTCAAATTTCGCTTAAAATCTCCTTTATTTTCTTATACTGAACACTTCATGTTTGCCAAGGCCTACTGTGGCTATCTCAGTTTTACGTGACTTTAGGTACTGAGTTAAAGTACCTAAATGTTTCGGTCAAGTGGTCAGTCTGACGCGAGGCTCTAGTGTTCAGTTCCCTAGCAAGCTTGGAACTTATTTATCGACCCAACTGAAGGGATGAAAAACTGAGTTGGCCTGGGATTTGAACCCCGGACCTGTGCCGTGGAAGCATGATACACTACCACCCATCCACTGGGCTTTATTTTCTCATACTACTGGGCTGAAATATAGGAAAAGAAATACAAATTAAAAAAATTTTAAGAAACTGAAAATAATTTATACAAAATTAATACTGTAAAATGCTATGTATATTCTAAGAATTGTGATGAATTTGTTCCTCCATTAGCAAAAATAAAGTCACTGATTGTTCTGAATAATTTATGAACTTAATTTATCTTGAGATAAAAGTAATTTATGGATTGTTAACATAATTAATCATTCGTTTAGTAACTTTTAATCTCTTTAACAGTGATCATTCATTAAACACAATAATTACTTACACTGATATATATATATATATATATATATATATATATATATATATATATATATATGGAAGAAATTTGATATATATATATAATATATATATATATATATATATATATATATATATTATCTTATGAGATATAGCGTAAAACTGAATTTCTTTAGTAAAATCCTCTAGAGATATTTTAAAAATGGATGCAAGAAAAAAAATCAAAAAGTTTTCTTTTAACTTGACTAATAATTTGATTGGTAAAATAGATTTTAATGGACTTCACAAATCGTAAATTAAAAATTCATTGTTATGAAAAAAAGAAAATTTAGTATAGGAATTACTTAAATCGTTCCCTAAGGGATGATTAATGAAATATTTTACTTTCGATTATTTATTTTTAAATTAATATTTTTCTTTCTTCAGTGGACTGAATTCATAATAGTCACATGATAAATGCAGTCACGGGTTCTAGATTGAAATTAAAACTGACATTAGATTTCTTAGTGTTTGTTTGTCTTCCAGTAAAATGAAGATAATATTTCAAATTGGATGATTGGGTAAAGATATTCAAGTATTAGAATCATTTAAAAAATTTCCAAAATTAAAAAAAATATTAAATCTGTTATGCGTTTGTATTGTTGAAAAATATATATTTTTAAAAAGAAAGTTTCTGCAAAAGCAAAAATTTGCAAAATCGAACCACTTGAACTGATTGGCTGGAAACACGATATTGCAGTTATAATATGGCTTTGACGTCACATGAATTTAACCCATTGAACTTCAATAACACGTATCACGTGAATTATAGTTAATGGATATTATATAATTAAAGTAAATATTTTCTTGCGTATGCATTGAATAAAATAATATATTCCTTATATATATACAGTAAAACCTAATTTTGTGCGGTAGATAGGGACCGCATAAAAATAAACCACACAAAAAATATTCGAAAATTTCATAAATTCTTACATATAACAAAAATTCGTCGAAATACTATAGGATAATTTTTTATGCAGACCGTATTATAAAAGTCGCACTTCGATAATACATCAATTATTAAAGAAATTTATGAGAAATTACTTTAATTACAAAATAAATAGTTAAATTGCACGTGGAAACATTTTTAAAACATTTAGCTTCTCATTTTATTTATGGAGGAGTATTCAAAATGCACATACATAATTCACTACTACTACTCGTAATCCAAAGTGATCATCTTCCTGTGATGAATAAATTCAAAATCGCTTTCGTCACTTAAAGATACGATTTCAATTGATTTATTTTTTGGCACCATAAAGTAAGACAAGTTTTTGTGACGAAGGTCGATTAGTCAGTTGCTTGTATATGTCAGGATAACCAGATATGTGCATGTGACTAAAGCTCTTTTTATAAAATTTCATACTCCTTTCTGAATTGGTATCTATTTTTAGAAAATTCCTTTCCGATTTGTTGGAAACTTGTATTTCTGCATATATTATATCTACTATCAATGAATCCAGTTCTTATTATACATCTTCATGATCTATCAAATTATTGATAATGTCACTCCCATTGAAAGTTTCGTCTTCAATCAAGCGCGGACTGTTGGCGAGTTGATAGAAAGTAAATGAACGTGCATTGTCGCGATACTGTTTATAACAAATGAACACAGTGTCTTGAAGTGTATATATGTGCGTTGCAGTGGCGTAACATACACCCCCCTCCCCAACCCCTGCCAAACGAGGGAGCCCAAAGCCTGACTAACGCCAAGTACGTATTTAACCAATTTATAAAATATTAAAGGCAAAACCCTACTTTGCAGGGGACCCCAAAATTTTCATACATTGATAGAAAACAATATGACGCTAAAGACGTTGAAATTCATATACTGCATAGTTAAAGATCACCCAGAAAAATCACACACAAAACAAATCACAGAAAAATAAACTCGTATAAAAATTACCGCACAAAAACAGGATCGATTGTAATTAAATACGAATAATTTAATTTTTTTCGTTCATAATATTTTATAAGTAAGAGCCGTTTTTAATTCTATATCTTAGAATATTAAAGTTCGTTAAAATAGTCATGGATTTTGCGCAGCAAATAATTCTTAGTTAAGAACAGTTTATGAATACAAACAAATGTCATTCAATTACACGTTGTATAAAAATTTGACTGACTGTATACACAACCAAGCCAATTTATTTCTAATACATAATCTACATACTTTGAAAAAATTCATTAAAATACTAGTCATATTTTTTGGCAATTATAGTACATATTTTTTCCTAGAAAATTAACCACTTAACACCATGGGGAAAAATAATTATCTGATAGAGTGTGACAAAAAAAAAGTTTAAAACTATTTTTGAAATAAAAATTGAGAATGAATGAATTCAAATGAAATGAAAAATACGCAGACGATTTTATATTTTAATTGAACAAAGAATATACAAATTAAGTTTAAAAAACATGATTAAATTAATAAAAGTTGGTACAGTAACAAGCAAAAAATATATATTATAATTAATGCACTTTCTAAAAAATTTTGCTTGCTTTTTTTTCCTTGAAAAAAAAGGCAATTTAATGTAACAATCGAAATACTCGAAAAAACCCGATTATTTACAATTAATCGATATATTTCTTTACTAAAGAATCTCCAATTGTATTTGGTAGAATAAGTAAACTGGAGCTTAGCATTCACAACTCGTTAAGCCTGTAAACAGTCAGGAGAAGAAGATTGAAAAATAGCTTAAGAATTTAATTTAAAGTAACTTGAGACCTTTAAAAAAAGAAGCATAAATAACATTCTTTTTCTTAAGACGAAACAGAATAAAAAATGCATGGTGGAGAAAAAAAGAAAAGAATTGTTCTGAAAGTCGTAACTCGAACAAATATAGTCGTTAAATATTTTAATAAACCGCTTTTACGTTTAGTGAAGATTCAAAATTAATGACGCTTACATTTTTCTGCGCTCCGAAGTCATTCTTTTTAAAACCGAGTGTCTTCGAAACGAAGAAAGAATTGCAGGAAGAAAAAAAAAGAACAAAAACTCCTCAAGAAATCAAAGAGGCGAGGAATCAATAAGGATTCTGGAATAAAAAAATTGAAAAAAGAATAAATAATAATAATCAAAAAGAAGACTTATAAGAAGAAAGAAAAAGAATAATCTTCGTGCCATTGATTACGCTATAGTTTTCGAGAGCGAATTAAGAAATTGTCTACCTCGTGATAAAACTTGACACAATTTAGAAAGTAACATAAACATGATTTTATGATGAAAGAACGCAGTTTAGTTTTTATTTGTAGTTTTTTTACGAGGTTCCAGTGTAAACGGCTTCTTTCATTTCAAATTTTAACATCAACCGCTAAAGGCAAAATGGACTAATTGAGTTGTTGTTCAAGCAGATATTAAAATTTTGTCAACATATAGGATTCAAGTAATTTTTTTTCTTCTTTTTGTTCAAAACCTTTCAAAAGCCTTCTTTGAATTTATTTTTTTAATTCTACTCTAATAATGTATTATATTATTCCATGGAACCGAATTCTGTTGTTCTAAGCACAGTAAAAAGATTATTCTGTGTGTAAATAATTTCTAATATTTTTTTAAGTAAAAATTATAACCATATAAAAAAATTATCATTTCTTTATTTCTGAGATAATAAAATGTCCAGCAAGCTTGCTTCTTACGAACTTATTGAGTATTTTTTTTTTCATCTTTCTTTTTATGAAACACTTTAAATATGAAATCTCTTTTAACTTCTTAGGCTTAGAGTAAAACTGTAATAAATTTGATAAGTTTATCTTTTTATCATGTGGACATTATGGAAACGTTTGCTTTATTTTTCCCAAAAGGATTTTTGTTGTGACGCAGGTTCGAGCCCTAGCACCACTAAAGCCCCACCGCGTAGAAGGGCTCAGTCATGTTATATCTATCGAAGCGCTAAGTCTTTGCATTGGAATGATGTGGAAGTTTGAAGAGTGGAGTGCCAGCTCAAATCTATGATAAGGGTCTTGTGAATTTTTGCGTCACGCAGCTCAAAAGTCGGCATCTTTTGGTGGATAGGATAACTGCGTTACTATGAACACGTGCACCCTTCCGGTAACCTTTAACACTGTGAGAAACCTTCACCCCACCCACGAGCGGGATGTTGTTCGAGGATAATGGGGCGAGAGACCACCCCTCCATCTGAACAGCGTAGCGAGGGCAGAGGAGGGTACCTCCATCAAAAAAATCACATTCTGGACTCTGATAACCAAAACAATATTTTTAATAAATTCAACGTATATATTGTAATTAATAGCTGAGACAAAAAAAAAAACCAAATATTTACTCTCAAATTTCTCGCTATCGTTATCTTTCTCAAACGTCACAGCCTTCACCAATAGCTTTCATGTTGCCTCGAAATGGTACTGCAATCAATCAATCAAAATTATGATTCATAATCTCATTATATTAAATTGATTCCGCAAGAATTTTTTTTCTTATAAAATATTATTTAAACTTATTTTATGTTAAAGTTGTATTTAAAATAGTATATTTAAATGCCTAAAATTATATTAAATTTAATTTTTAATGTCTTATCTCAATTCTTACTATTAGTTCACACTCTCCCTATATATATTTGCGTGTTTTGTTCAAATTTTCAATTGTTGTCTAAATAAATTTTATTCATCCACTCAAGTTCAAGTACATTTGTTTTAACTTGTAGTGGATGACGCTTGATGTTAATACAGTTTTGTTCAAATATTACTTTATTAATACAATTCAGTTAATTAACTATAGTTTAAGAGATATATTTCAGTCTATATTATTCCTCTAAAGGGCAGCACCATTGGATAAAACAGCTTTTGTTAAATTTGTGGCGAAGATTTAACTTAACTTGAATAATCATATATTAGTTAGACATCATCATTCCCTTTTTACACTGGTTTAAAATAAATTCTTACCTATTATTTTCAACTTTAAAAATATAAAAAATGTAATTACAAACTTAATATTGTTAAAAAGTTTTTAATGTTAGTTTAAAAGGTGGTTTGCCCCTTAATATTGTGATTGTGTCATATGTATATACATAGTTATATTAATTGCAATTATTTAATGGAAAATAACTAAAAAATAAAATTGTTCTTTGTTAACCTAAGTAGGAATTGACTTAATTTTTTATACTTGTTTTGTCTCCCTCGCGCAAACATTTGATGACGCATCCCAATTCTATATTTGAGCTTAAATATTTTCATTTAATAATAGCAACACTTTTATAAAATTTTGAATTCTTTTGTAGTAAGAATTCGTAATTTAAAATTTGTTAAATTCTTTATGTCTCAAAACTAGGAATCCCAATAGAATTCCAGAATTCCATTTCGGAATTTGGAGTCCCCAAGAGAAAAATCGCATTTCTAGCTATGTTGCGTGTCCCCATGTGCATAATTGCCCTAATTTAAAAATTGAAAAATTGAAGAAAATTGCCCTAAGTTACTTTGGAGCTTTATTAGCAAGATTATTACGGTTTTTACTATGATTTAGTTTACATTGTAGCAAATTTCAAAGAAGTGTTGACTTTTTAACATCTTTTCGAATGTTTGTTCCTAAAATAGTTATCGCAAAGCTGAAATTATATTCATTTGAACATGGATCGTTAAATTTACATGCCTATTTCATTTACACAGTAACAATTATCTGCTAACAATTGATTTTATGTATATGATGTAGAATAGTGCTGATCAGCAGTGCCTCCACCCCTTTTCGCGCAGCACTGTAAAACTGAATTATCTGGAATTTCCCTGGTACTATTTCAATCAGTTACATCATATTGATAAATAGCGCATACGAGTGCGTGAGAGGTTGTATTAACCTCACCCTATGAAGCAACACAAAGGCCTTTGGCAATGGACCTTCTAATTTTGAATCTCGGTCAAGTTGAAACGAACTTAACTCTCATCTACCTCAGTGTCAAGGCTAAAGATGAGGAAGGAAGTAAAGGAACATTCGACATGATAAACTCCAATTATTTTATTTATAGCTTTAATCGACTCAAACACAAATCAATGGACTACATTCATGTGACGTCACGATCACGTGAAAACTATGTCACGTGACCACGTGCTGTTTGTTTACTACAGTAGCTACGATTATTTCGTTCTTTTAGTTTTACATTATAATTTTTAAAATGTCTTATTTTGCTCAAATGGTTGATCGATCATTTAAAGAAACGGTTATTGTTGGAGATAAAATCATTTTTTGAAATCTGACAAAAAATCTGAGTGTTTTGAACTCGTACTTGTTATTTGTCTTATCTCGTACATAATTAGCTATGTGTTACTGTTACTGAGTTCTTTATTTGGATTTAATAGTTTAAATTTTCATTGCTAAAAATATTTCTGCTTGGTTATGTATCCTGTTCTTATAGTTACATAATTAAAATTGATTTCAAGGCCAATTTTTGTTTTAAAAAATAGTTTATGTAACTTAGAAGCTTTTTCATTAATTTTTTCTGTTCAAGATAGTGTTGAAAGTTTCAGTAGATACTCTAAAATGTATGTTTTATAAAAGTTAGTATGGATTCTGGTTTGAGATTTCTGGTTATATTTTTAAAAAATCTTGTGTTTTTTCCAAGTTTAGCGAGAAAAATAATTATTACAAATCAACAAGCAAACAGATTTTCAAATCCATACTAACCTTTTTCGCAGTAACCTATGAAACATAAACCACTTAAAATGACTAAAAAATTTTAAAAATTGGGCATCTTATGAGTTTGAAAAGATTTAAATTCTTAATTTTTTTTAAACAGTGAAATAACAGCTGGTCAAACTGACTTTTTGCTTTCAGAATCAACATAATATAATTTGAAGGGGAAAAAAATTGTATTTTTGCTGTTATTGTCTCCAAAAAACATTTTTTAAAAAAGGGTACTTTTTAGCTTTAAAACAAAGTGACTTAAGCCAATTTAAAAAAAAAAAACACACCTCAATTACTGGAAATTATTTGTTATGTCTGGTTGTACATTTTTTCTTGTTTGAAAATTCTTATTTTTGAATACTATGGCCAAAATATATTCAATTAATTTTATGACCTGAAAAGTTTATGGAATGTCCAACACAATAATCTTGTGTGATTCGCTCTGTTTATATATATATAAATATATAAATGTTATTCATCATTGAAATTGTACAGAAATATTTGTTTGGTTTGATAAATTTTGAATTTAATTGTGAATGGAAATTTTATGCGACTATTCATTTATATATATATTGTATTTTTTCCATCTAATTTGCAATTCATTGTGCTGTAAAAATGAAATTCATTTTCACCAATGGATAAATATTATTAATCAAAAACTTTCATATTAACTCACTTTAATATGAGATGAACAATGGCTTAAAGTAAACTTTTTTAAAAGTTTAAATTGTATTTTGGAACCATCTATTGTTTATACATAAATCATTATTTTCTATTATTTTTATAAATTATATGTAATTCAATAAGAAAAATATATTTAAAATTAAGGATAATTAAATTGAATTTCTGAAAATTATTTCACTTTTTCTGATGGTACATTCTCTTAATATTGTACAATATAAAAGAAGTTGATCACAACATGTTTTAGGCACTTCATATAAAAAAAAGTATTTATTAAAAATTTTAATGTAAATTTTTAATATAGTACATATTTGCATTAATCCAAGTGTCGCATACCCATGCACATGTTTTTTATTGCATGATGTTATTTTTAAAAAATTTTAATTATTTTGTTTGATGCTTAATATAGCAACTGCTGAAGGTAACTTTTTAATATGCTGAAAGAACTCTCAACACTTGCTACAGTAATTGCAACTTAAGAAAAAAGTATTAAAACAATTAATACATGTAGAAATAACTCATTATATTTATTTTGCATGTATTGCAATATATCTTGTGTGTTATTTAAATCTCTTACATTCAAAATCAAATTCTGTTGCTAACTGATTTCAACTACATTTTTGTTGTAAACTTAAGAAAAGTCTTGTAGCTTTTTTCTAATTCATGTTTTTCGCAGGTTTTTAAATCAGAATTAATATTTGGTATATTTATATAAATCTATTCACGTAAAACTGTATCAATATTGCAGTGTTATAGAAGTAACATGTAAATTTCTCTCTGGTTTTATTTATAATTTGCTAAGTGATGCACAATTCTATTTTTAGAGGGTTTTTTAAATTTTGTTTACAAATGATACATTAACACAGGGTCATATTTATTTATTCTATTGAACTAAAAAGATTTCCATTTATAGCTGTTCATATTATTTCATGGTTTCCACAAAGTGGGAGATTATTAAATGCTAAGAATTGAATGACAAGTCTTTGAAATATCAATTTGAGTCGTTACATTTACTTATTTATAAAACCTTTGCCTTGTTCAATTTTTATTATTTTATTAGAATCATTTTAGATATCTTTATATGTATAAAGTATTTACATGTAATACATTGTAAAAATAAAATTCATTTTTATCAAAGAACTGATCACCAATGAAATAAAATATTAATTTGAATTTTAAGTGTAGGTAAGCAAACTTGACGTAAATGAAATATATTTTATAGACAATTGTTACTTTTCATCTCTAAATGCTGAAAAAAAATGAGAAAATTCATGCATAACATTTTTGATATATATAAATCCCCCCCCCCGTGTGAAGAACGAGTATACGAGTTAATAGCATAGTAGTACAAAGGGGGAAAAAATAAGAACTTTCTATAGTATTGATAAAGCAAACCACAAAATTACAGGATCATTTCAAATATCTTATACTGGTAAGCCACACTATTGTAAAATATGCAATTCATGAAGTTGTAAAAAAAATTTTTTTCATCAGAGGATAAATATATATGAAATACTTCCCTATCAACTCTTAATATTTTATGTACAAAATTATTTTAAAAAGCTTAGCATTGTAAAACAGATACATCTATAAAATCCACAAATCATTAAGAAATATCCATAATTACGAGGGGTGAGCAGAAAAAAAGGTTATAAGTCGAATAAAAAATATTTATTTACAATATACAGAAAATACAAAAGGGGAATTAAGAGGCATATTCACCTATCACATTTCGTCATAATCACCAAGTCTATTTAGGCATTTATCCTAGAGAATGCAGAACCTACTTGTTTAATCAGTCTAGGTAGAAATCAGGTCCTTGTCCATTGAGCCAGTCTCAGTACAATATCGCAGCACATCAGAAAATGATATACTGCGTGCTACCATAGCTCAATCCCAGCTCTGACGAGATTTCAAGCAGAGTTACCCGTTGATCAATCTAAGGAGTTTCTTCAATTCGTGCTGTGGTGATTTCTGTCCTTGCAACATGTCTGCTCGTTGCAGATGCGGGCACTTTTACTTCATAAAAATCATATCACGGCTCGCACTTCCAAACGATAACAATTTCCAAAGAGTCTTGCCATTTCAATCTGCATCATCCGGAACCATCTGGGCACTTTCACTATCTACCCACAAACCAGCTGTATACCAAGTAGCACGATCTGTCTCCACTTGCAGAAATCATCTTTGATTTCCGTTGGAACACACAACATAAACCGTTGCAAAACGCTGCTTACAAAATGTTGGAGTGCCTCCAGTAAGACAAGTGCATGCTGTACTTATAAGCTTAAGTTTAAAAAAAAAGTATTAAATATTAAAAAGAAATAAATTCTAAAATTTGATTGTAAATTTATGAGTTTTCGGTATTTACATATTAGTCTACTGTTTAATAAATGTTGAAAGATTTGTACCAAAGTTAATTTTCAGCTTAATTTATATTCAATTATTTATCTAAAGACCATAATTTAAATAAATAAATTATATGAATAAAAATTTTAAATAAGTGAAAATTAACAGTTTTTTTATATAAAAAACACATCATAAAGTGCTTGATTTAAAAATGCTATGCCTTATAAGAAAAATTAGTAACAATTTGGAAGAATCTTAAATGTAAACACAACATTTCTCCATATTGAATTTAAGTTTTAAATGAAAAAATTTACATTTCTTTATCAAAATGGTTTGGCATTTCTTGTCTTTACTTTTAATGTGTTGGAATCAAATTAGGATTTACTCATAAATAGCAATAACTATGTAATGACTAAAGCATAATAATGAATATTCATTAAAATAGAAAACAATGCAATTGATATTCAATGCTACTCTAAAATATAAGAATCAAATTATAAACTTATCATTGATAATATAGCTATTCAAAAAATTTTAATTTGTCCATTAACATTTCTTTTACAGAAGTTTAAAAAGCTGCTAAATTTGAATAGTTGCAATTACTTTTAATCTTTTAGAATCAACTTATAATTCAATGATAATAACAATATTAATGTTATTAAAACCTATTTTGTTTTTTATAACAATGAGTTAAACTAAAGCATAAATGAGTAAATAGCAATGCATTCATAATAGTTTCAGAAAGTATCTAAATTAAAATAATAAAATAATAATTTTACTTACCTCAGAAGTTATTCTGATCTGAACAAATGACTTGTACTTTACTCTCTTCATTTCTGCTTTTACAACGCTTTTGATAAAAAATTCATACTTAACTGAGCAATCAGGCTCGGTAAGCGACATGTTACTCACAAATTTGTCATCGAATATAAAAAAAAGAACTACAAAACTAATTGAGAACTAAAATAACTGAGAGCTATATCTAAGTGAATGAAGAACTATAAACAAATACACCAGCTAACACTAGTCGAAGCAGACGAATACCTAATTAGATAAATAAATTACAAAAAAACCAAAAATTATGTTCAAAAGTTGTTAAGATTATTTCCTAACAAATATATACACTAGAAAAATGCAAGAAATACAATGATATCACATATTTTAATTAGATAAAATTAAAGCTAAAGAATGTCAACAATTTGCTTATACGGTTCTACCACGGTAATGCAAAACACGTGCAATTGTTGCCCAATTGTCACGTGATTCCCCGCTTGGCGTCAGTCTGGTCTGAATTTCGTCCA